>JAOUZG010030345.1:2039221-2058601 GCA_026289955.1 Argiope argentata | reverse complement strand
TGTAGAATATTTCAACTCTTTTCATGTAGAATATTTCAACTCTTTTCTGAAAAGATAATATCCAACTTCACCTTTGCTTGATGCAGAGCTATATTGAATTTGTGGGGACACCAACATAACAGTGGCGATATGAAAACAATCTTCTGATTTCTGGTACTGCGTCTTTTAGAGTGTTCTATTTTTAGAGTCTGAAAAGCATTGAACTGCGTTTTCCGATTCAGGAAAATCTTCCTTAATCCTCCCGCTCCATCTCAAAGATTTTGCCGAAGAAAGAAAGTTATCTTTCGTGTGTTCAACTGAGCGGAAAGCCCTTGAGAAATTCGTTGCTGAATAGACGAATTCTTTGCTTTGATATTGGCGGTCGACTGCCGTTTTTGTAATGTGTAGATGAAATGACAGTGAAAATTTTATATAGAAAATAAAAATTCTTTTATATTCTTTTCTTGGTGATAATATACTTTCCATCCTTATTATTTTTAGCCAAATTTTTAGCATCAATAATAATCCCCATGAAACAGATAAGGAACAAGAAGATTATCATTAGATTGCTTATCGGATGAATTAATGCTTAGAAAAAAGAAATTTATATGGTTTTATTTGTATGATTAAAAAAATATAAATTCAGTTTCAATTAAAATTTAGTAATGAACTTGTTTTGTAATTTGATAAGTTAAGGAAGCCTGAAATTTAAGGCGAGAGTTTTTATCAAAACGTTTATCTGAAAAATAGGTTATATACTTAAATTAACAAACACTCTACCTATACTGTATATAAAGCAAAACACACTGTCATTTAACGATCAATGATATCAATAATTAATTTTTGTATTTTTATTAAAATGCAATATAAATGTGGTGCTTAAGTTTTATATTCGATTTAATACCACTTCTATGTTTGTTTTTTCTTTTTTACAAAAAAATATACAAAGAGAAATTACTTTCATTATGAAAAATTCAATACATATTATTAAAAAAATTCAACAATTCACCATATTTCAATGAATATGAATGTTTGACACTTTTCTGATAAAAATAACTATATATAAAATAAGTCAAAATGACTGATCGTTATGATTGATGATACAAAACCTATATAGATTAATTTTAGCTTCAGTGCTAAAGTACTGTTCTCTTGTTGCAAAGGAATCAGATCAGAAACTTTGTATCAATTTTGTCAAAATCATGAAGAGAAGGGTGTGCCAGCTGAGGTGTCTTCTTCGTCACCTGACCACGGTTCAAAATTAAGAAGTCTGTTCCCAAAATAGTTATAATATTGCTTTACAACGGGATATTAATATAACTAAACTAAACTTAAGATTTTTTTACAATTACTTTACCAACAGTTTTAAGTTGGTCATGTTAAGAATGTTTGAGTATGAAGTTTTTGTTCTTCTACGTGTTCCACTTTTTAGTAGAACGAGAGCTGCTGTAACTTCTGAAGGTATGAAACCCTGAACAACTGAAAGCAGAAGTTTGATTTCTAACTCACACACGTCACAAACCCTTTTTACGGGACAGAATTTATTCATGCATTTCATTCTTCATCCACAGATATTAATTTAGATCTGAAACAGAGAACGATCATCTCTGATCCAGTACCCTCAGTGGAATTACTTTCGACACACGACACGAAGGACTTTGTGACTACTTTATATTTAATGTGCCCCATCCACTACACGCACGGAGTCTTCGGCTGGTGGGTTCGAACTCCCAGCCCAAGGGATGCGAAATCAATGTTCACCAACTAGTCTATCCCGGCCATATGAATTTATTTAACCCAGCATTTTCTCAAAACAAAGACAAGAATTAAAACGTCTAACAAGTGAATTTATTTTTGAGTGAAAATTATAGAATGAGCTTTAGCCCGGATTCATTTCAGTTCCATTGCGATCGAAAATTTGGGCCCAAGAGGTATATTTGCCAAAATTGAGTTAAATTCGGTATTTTCATACGAGAAATGCTTAATTTCAATTATTTATTCTGAACAAACTGAAATTAAGGAAAATGTTTGATAATTATTATTAAATGAGATGAATTGTCAATAGATTATACAGAGTATTTTAAAAAGATGAGGGGGGCACTTTTTAATTCCACTTTCACTCTCGACAAATGCGTTGCCAATGAAATGCATATTATTTGCAAAACATAAATGGACGAAAGTGGTGGGAGCTTCGATTTTGTAATTTTACGCATCGAATGGATATTCCCCTTTTGTTGCATTATCTTTGCGTAGTCCAGCATTGAGAGTAATTTACCAATGATGACGGTTTTTGATCGGATCTCTTATAAAGCTACGTAAATGATTTTAAACCTTAATATAAACTAAAATATTTGATCAACGTGACCTTGACTGAACTTGAGTTTAAATGTTAGATTTTGCATCTAGTAAGTTTATATTTTCAAACATTTAAAGGAGTAAGAATGTAAATCTTTTGTTTTTATTTTTATTTACTTGTAACATATTTTTACGCATAAACATATTAAAAGTAATTATGCCGATTAAATGAATTGACGTGGAATGCTTGAACTCAAAGTCCTAAATCTCCTAGCAATACAGGTGAATAGAGTAATGGCATAGCAATGAGATTAGTTTGTAAATGGTTATTTAAAATGATTTAAATTTTTTTATTGGAAATAATCCTTGGAAATCAGCATAAATAATAAAATCTTTACCTGCCCGATTCTGTCATTTTTATAGGAAATATTCACAATTTGTTTATTCTTACTGAGCATCCGATTTTCCTAAAAGTATTATTAGGAATATCAATTTTCGAAATAAATTCCTTCTATTTTTAATATAAGAATGAAATCCGGAAATGACAAAATATTTATTTACCTTTATACAATGCATTTCTGAGAAAACTGGTATCTTAAAGAAAACAACGATTAATTCATTATTCCCTTTTATTGCAATTATTCCTCAAACCATTATTTATGCGTTTTTTAAAGAAAAAGTTATATTTTCTTATGCGTTCATACATTTTCGTTGTATATTGGAAAATAATAATAAACGATTATATTCTTTGAATTTTTTCACAAATAAATATAGTTTGTCTCAAAATAACTGCAAGGTTTCTTTTCTTCGATAGAACAGAAATGCAGTATTTATTAAACTGCCAAAATGTGTTTATTTTATGAAAGAAAATGGATTGCAATATCTCGATGCCCAAAATAACTCTTATACATTGGAGCGAATATGTTATCTACTCGTGCATCATAATGGAAATGATCAGAATTCTTTGTTTCAGGATAAGAAAAAATAATCCCACAATGCATTATTCTATGTATTAAGGGGATTTCAAAATATTTATTTTAGTAAAGGGTGTCCCAAAATTAACGCAAGATTTGAATTTGCCACCATGCTTGCAGTACAGTATTGGCAACTCGATTAAAAAACATTTGATAGCTGATAGTTTAGGCTAGTAAAAATAGAGCGTTACACGATAGAATAACGTGTGATTAAATTGATTTCAATTGAATAAAAACTCCATTTTTAAAAAAGTATTAAGTTTTTATTGATTTCTAAAGCAAACATAGGGTTATGTATGAAATTACACATAGAGAAAATGGCCTCAATGGCTTAGCAGGCACACACGCAATGTTTTGTGGAAATTTTCCTTGACCATTTTGCTTAAATGTGGCTGAATTTTATTGATATAACGTTGAATTTTTTCCTTCAATACACGAGAACTTTAGATTTGTCAGACTTCAAATAACCCTATACTTCAAACTTTCTCTGACTTTGATTGACTTTTGCAATATACTTTAATTAATGAAAAATTGAAGTATATTCAGTGGAAATTGTTTATGATATAACATCCACTTGCATTCATGTGAACGGAAATTTAATATCCTATGTTAATCTCTATATTCTAAATAATTAAGATCAAAATGAGCAAATATGTGATTACTTGGATTATCCATAACTCAGGTACATTTTAAAAAAGTGACTTGTACATTTATAGGTATTTCTAAACTGTATTTCGCCTTTCCTGAACTTTTTACAGAATAATACTTACAAGTTACATAATTGGTAGAATCTATCAAAGAGAACATGCCAATTTTCCGTTGAACATTAATATAATCTGAGACAACTTTAACTTAATCTAATAAATTC
The DNA here is from genome assembly GCA_026289955.1 of Argiope argentata. Taxonomy (NCBI): domain Eukaryota; kingdom Metazoa; phylum Arthropoda; class Arachnida; order Araneae; family Araneidae; genus Argiope; species Argiope argentata. Next base: position 2,054,485 of record JAOUZG010030345.1, on the reverse strand, counting down.
TTTCTTGCGTGCAATTTCTCCACAGCAAATTAATAACAACATTATTCGCTTTCTGTTACATAAATTATGTTTCTTATTGCTCAAAATTAATTTGCAATTTTGTTTTCTTGTAAAATGAAAATGAATGTCATGAAAAATGAAATTTTAGATATTTGAACGAGTTGAGAATTCTTTAAAAATATTTCAAACATTTCTTTTCCCATTATTGGACTTTCGAGTTAAAATAACTGAAATGAAAGTGACTTGACATCTACGAACTCAACCAAACGTTTTGTTATGCAGATAACTAATTCTTTAACTGGAACTCGTGGTGTGTGTCGAGAAATAATCTTTAACTGTCTCATCTGTCACCATTAATTATGGTTGACCTTTTCAAGAAAATTGGATCTTGCCCTCTGTATGCTATTTTGGAAAAATCAATGAGAGAACTTTCTGACGTCTTATTCTCCAAGTACAATTCTAATTTATTTGTTTTTCTTTTCTTTTCAAAGGTAGAAAATAAAATAGAGAAGAAAACTTCCGAAATTTTTAAAGTTTAAAGGGAAAAAATTGAAAAAAAATACATAATTTTAAGCAGATAATTGTTTTTATATTAATTTCTAAAATTCAAAGGAATTTTTTTAAATTTATTATTTTGCGTGCTTTAAAAAATAGACAAAATCTGAAAAATGTTGCTTGTAATGTATTGAATTTTTTGTGTGCAAATATAAAAACCTTTTGTGCAAAATCAAATTATATTTTATTATTAAAAAAATTAATTAATTCCCAATTAACTTGTTTTACGATTGTAAAAATGAATAATCGATTTTTCACTTGCTCTCTGATGAAAAAGACATATGAAAATTTGTTTATTTTTGTATTCTCAAAGGCAATTCAATATTTTGATTTTTCCCTGGTCAATTACCATTTAAGCATGAGTTAGAGGACATTTTGATATAGTTCAAGTGGTGCCATCCAGTAGTGAATTTATGAAAGAATGAATATCAATTTTAAAATGTAAGAGTTTTTGAGTTTAACTTACTTTAAATTACTAAAGTTCAACTTATATTTGCGGTATTAATATTAATTGGAAAGAAAGTTAGTAGAATATTTTAATTTACTTTTACTTGTTTAACGCTTGTAAAAGAATTTTGTGAGCAACATTATGCTGAATTCCGTGAACTTTGAAATTTTATAATCATGTACGTTTAGTTTGCATGCATTTAAGTCACGTGTATCAATTATTTGAATCATTAAACTTCAATTATGTTAATCAGTTAATACAATTTAAATTTGATTCCATGTGAACGGTTAGCAGTGGTTAATTGAGAATTTGAGTAAAATTAATTCCACCGTGTTTTTTTAAGAATGAATTATAATTTAATTCCAAAAAGAGAAAATTAAAAAAATGATTTTTTCTCTTAAAAAAATAATTAATGCCCGTTCAAATACATCATTTTAGAAAAGTAAATTTAACTCTTGATTAAAACTTGAATTAATTAGGCGAAACGTGACTCTCTTCTGCTATTTATTTGTGTCTAGACTTGAAAAATTTATATTAATGAATAGTCATTCAAATATTTCCCAATTAGGAATAAGAAAAGTAAATGATCAGGGTTTTTTTTAGCTCTTTATATTTGAAAGTTTTCCTTAAAGGACAAAATCTGATCATCTGAAACATTCTGTAATTGTCAATGTACAGACCCGACTGTTTGACTTAGAACTATCAAACATGTTACATACATATTTCAGGAGATAAAACTGTGCACCTTGCGTTTATATTTTCAAAATTTTTAATTAAAAAATTAAACTCAATTTTGATATTTTTCCACTATATTTTCAAAAATTATTATTGCACAAAAATGGTTTCTAATATTTTAAAAACTCAGACAATTATTTTTTAATAGCATCAATTTAAAAATAGTGCAAATTTTTCCTGATTTTTGCAAATCCTTGAAAGAATAGTTTGTCTAATTTCCATCAGTAAATTACATTATTGACCTGAAATTCAAATTATCTGCATTGTTTCAACAAATATTTATCACGGGATTTTCTTCCCTTGTTAAAATCTAAAAAAAGATTTCTGGTTGATAGCTATGTAGTTTATAAAACGAACAAAAAATGAATTTGCAATGCTTTATGTCATGAGACTGGTATTTTTCATGCACACAATGATCATAAGACATATAAATGTATTTAAAAAAGCATAGTTTTTTGCCTGATGATATGACATAATCATGGATATGAAATTACATTCAAACAATGTAACCACTATTCCTTTCGAACAAGCTAGTCGCCAAAGGAGGTTATTTCATAATTTTATAATAATATGTTAATAAGATGGTTCTTCAAATAATACGTTTAACATCATTTATATTTTTGTAGTAAATAAATTCCAATCGAGAACCTTTAAGGTAGAGTACTTCGTTAAAAAATCTATTTCTTGTGAAACTATGACTTTTTTTGTTAATTATTCTTAATATTTGAACAGGTTTCTTTATAAAACTATTAGAATTTCTTCCAAGTCCACTTTTGGAAAGTTACCTGATTTTTATAAATGCATTTATATATATTTTAATGTTGTTTTATATCTTTCATTTTTTTACCAAATTCTAATCTTTGAAATTTTTTTTTGCGATTAACTTTGTAAATTAAAATCTAATGCATATTTCTTGATGATAATGCATATTTTTTAGTATCTTCTGAAGACCCTGAGCAGAGAATATATTTATTCATTTAGAAAGGGTTGTTTTAATGCTTCACAAAGGGGAAAAAGTGAAAGTTCAGTGTTTTTTATTCGTCGAACGTCAATATTGGAAAAATGGACAGAAATACGTCTTCATTCTTATTTCAGGATTTCAGGCAAAATTTTAAGCAAATCTCTATTAAATTTCTAAACAGAATTTTTGCTTTATATCTCTCTTTAGTCAAAATGATCTTTTTTTTTCAAAATTTTTAAATAAAATTCAGCTTTTTAGTATGTTTTGGTTTATTAGAGGAGTTTTTAATATTTTTATAAAAATATTCAAGGTTTTTTAATAATTTTTTTCAGAAAAATCAATCTTGAATCTCCTTTGTATGTTCATATTTTTATTGTCTGTAATCTATTTTGAATATTGTTTTAAGTGAGTTTGAAAGTTTATAGTGTACATTTCACAGAATTTAAATTCTAAACTTTCGAAAACTTTTACTATATAAAATAAAACGATCTTTTAACACTAGGTTTACGGAACGCGTCATTCTGACACATTTCGAATTTTATAGGTATAATTACAAAACCCGTTTGGATTTTTATTTTATCTCTTGTGATGACTTTTATACATTCATCGGGGTAAATATATATTGGTCTGTTTTCTTCAAAAGCTTTGAAATATTGAAATTATCTTTGTTCTATACCTATTTCTACGGATATGCATCAATTTTATTCGATCGTAATTTATATAAAATTTTGAGTAAATATGCAAACATCACATCGATAATAAATAGGAATATACCGACAATACTTCGATTCGTTATCCGATATCGGTATCTCAAATGAAACAAGTGATAAACAACTGTTGCCGATAAGCAATAATAAAAAGAACAAACGCAGAAAGTCAATTGACATCAGAGTTCGAAGAGATTTTGAAGGTTTCAGTTGCTTAGTTCGAGTATTGAAAAATAAAATAGTAGACTATTTTTTTGAATAATTGATACTATTGTGAACCTAAATTTTATACTATTTTGACAAAAAGCCCTTCTTTATCATCTGAATATGTCTAGATGAGAAAATAAAATTTTACAAATTATAGTTCAGAATTTGTGAGGAGTATTCGTTGATGCGTCCAATTGATGCATATTCGTAGAGATAGGTATACAAGAAACGCCCGTAAACCTAGTGTTAAGCGCACAGAGAAATCAAACTTAATAGTTTCTCCAACTTCTGATCATTTTTCGATTTAGCATATCATAATGAGCAAATAATGAGCATAAAGTCATTTCAGCTTTTCAAAGCAAAGCATTAAAGAATTCGAATCCGCCGATTCGGTTCCAAGGGAATGACTCCAGGAAGAATCTTTTCGATCGAATTAATTAAATCGGGACAAGTTTGGAAAGACGAATCCCATTTTGAATTAAATTATTTCCTAGTTTAGTTGGACAAGGAGAAACTAATACCCGAAGATAAAGAACTGTGTCCGTTTCGGGTAAGTGATTAGAAGTTTGCGGAGGGTGATTAGCTGTAAAGAAATCGATAGCCTAAAGAGAAGAGTTGGGACTAATTTCGAGCCGCGGGTAATTTTTCACGCTTTTTATCTGCTACTGCGAAGAATTAGTCGTTGTTAAAAATCTGTTATGTTAGCCTGTGTAAATTAATGATCCTTCAAAAGAAAAACGGAATGCTTTTGAATCTATTTTAATTAAGCGAATTAATCTTTATGAATATCAGTACGTGAGGGGAACTATAAGTAAAATTTAACTTTCAACTCGTCGTCCTGCATAATTACATTCATTGTTTATTGCTTCTTATGACACTTACTTCGGACAAACTCGCTGAGTTAGGGTGCAATTTAAGTTTGATCTGCGTCTCTGTTTTTGTAGTAGCGCCACCTAGGGCCAAGAGTATGACTTTTTCTACTCACTCATCACATTCGCTTGCACAGCCATTTTTTACAGGGGACGGGGGGCACATTCACACACCTTACAGATAGAACACAGAAAAACAACCATGCCCTAACCGGAATTCGAACCTCAAATCACGAGGCAGACGCGCTACCTCTTTGCCAGGGCGCTGGCATTATTGGATATTCTTCAATAGATTAAAATTCATTCAAAAATGAGCCTTGTTGTAAAATATGTATTTTTGGTTTCATTGCAAAATGTTATCAGCTTGTTGAAAGTTATTTTGCACGTAAAGAATAGCTTAAATTAAATAGCCTAAATCTTAGAAATTGAAAAAAATCTATCGTGGAACTTGTAAAGTCGTTTCTCTGGCAGTTTTTAAACCTTGGAAGATTTTAAAACGTTTCAGTTTTTAATTCTACAAATAAGGTATTTTAAACAAAAGGATGTATTTAGATTCGATATCGTCTTATTTGAGCTTTTTGCATTTCATACACTAATAAATGTTTTGTTTCTGTTTTTACTTTCTTGTATATGCAGTAGAGAAATTATAGAAATTGTTAGAAAATTTGAACTTGAGATTGTTTCGAACCTCTATATTTGAAAAAATATATTATTTGAAAATAACTTTCTGAGACAAAAATAACTAAAACCTTTTCAACCGAATGGATTATATTAGTTATACAATCTTTACACCAAATTTGTAGATTTCTATAAAAATTGCAACAATTCTGCTCAGCGGAAATTTGTGTGTCCGACTCTTTGAATCTAATTTCACATAATAAATACAAAATAAAGATAACCAAATGGAATTAAATACACATAATTAATATAATCTAGACACCAATAATATTTTGAATAAAATTCAATTAGGGATCGATTGTCTGTCGGTCCACATTTCTAGAAGTATGTAAACGCGAAAACTGAGAGAAGCAGCTACTTAAATATATCAAATTTGGTATGGGATTCCTTGAATATAAGTGTAGCTTTGTGTCAAGTTTTTGTTTTAATCGATTGTAAAAAATGCCTCTAAAACCTAAATTTGATTTTCGGTTGCTATTAACAAGTGATTTGGAATTAATCAGTAAATAACTCGTTAGGGATGACAAGATGGATTCAGTAAAAATGCTAAATTCACACCAAAGATAATATTTCATAAGTATTGTACACGCAAAATTGTAATAACGCATTTATAATAAAATGAGCCATTTTTTATTTTTTATTAAATTTAGAGCAATTTTTATTTACTTTAAGGGGCCTAAACAATAAATTTCGAATAAATGGAAGATTCCTGTTCTTAGAATTTGTTGATTCGCTTTTTACAAAATAATATTTTTTTTATATTAAACACTTTTTGTTATTGAAATTTTTGGTGCTATTTTGATATTGATATCAGTAAATATTAATTATCGTTCTATTTTTCAAAGATATTTTTTTTCTACATGAGCTATCCGTATAAGCAATCAATATGCAATTTTGAGTTAAGAGAAAATAATAAAACAAGAAATGACTTAACGTTCTCATATATAAGGTCAAAAATTTATACACAAGGATCTAATGGAGCTGAAATTAAGGTCTACGAATTCTGTAAATGCTCTCATCCTCAGTGAGATAGAATCGTCGAAAACTGGTATTCTTGGAATACTGAAATAAACAGAAATTACATATTTTCATCTTATTTAATGTCCTTTTTCCAATTAATTGTACATAAGTGTGGATTGTCAACATTACTGATTTTAACTGAAACATTCTTCGAGTACTTATTTGCTTTTAATGTACTTTAAATATACCAGTGTGAGAGTAAAATATTAGAAGAAGTTTCAAAGTTAATTAGATATTTTTAGTATTAAATAATACAAATTATACAATCGTCCAACACTACTTTTGTTCACCAGTATTTTAGGCTGTATTTTTGACTTTTAAATGCATATGTGTTTTTAAATTACAACTAATTATTTGATTACATTATAAAATACAAATATAATTAAATTACGCTATTACAAATGACGGTACTCGCAATTAAAAAACATAAATCCTACGAAATAAATACAAGGGAAGTTATTTTATTATTAACTAGCCGCCCTTGGCGACCAGTCGGTTCTCCAGTATTAATGCTCGCTAAAATTTTCATATAATATTTTATTTAGCTGTGTCTCATAACAGGTTTTTCATCAAAATATTTTTAAACCAAACAAATTTTGATAATCATATAATTCATTTAGAGTATTATTTAGTATTATTTTCTTCAGATGTTCTGTTCATTGTGCTATTCATCTTTCTCTTTCTATCCGAGCAATGATTGTCCCGGAATTGATATTTTACTTAAATGGTGGAGGGAAAGGTCTAAAATTCTACATTTTCATAGAATAATGAGATTCAAATTTTCATAAATGTAAACACACTAAACAATAAAGACAATTGGTTTTTAAGAGATGCGAAAGTTTAAAAAAAGCTCGGAAAATGCCGCGCACAGAGGAAATAATATTGATACACACACATCCTTCTTTTCTTTTCTTTTTTTTTCTATCCTTTTTTTCTTCACTAATTTTGTTTCTACAAACCCTATTTTCACTTTGTTATTCTTTTTTTTCTTCCGTGCCGAAATTTTATTTTGAGCAGGCATAGATTAAATATTCATACAGACTAATAATAAAAGCAGCTATTTTGTTTCTTTTTTAAACATCCCGTAATCTATGAATGAAAACCAACTGACTTCGCGCATTTCTTTCTAAACAAATCATAATTTATTACTTCCTGCTATCTCACTCAGTTGGCGTGGGGGAAGGAAATGCAGATTTTTGGCGGGAAAGTTAGAAAAGTGTCGTTTTCACTATTTTCCTCGCAGTTTTTTAATTTTTTCTCTCCATAAGAACCATCCTCGTGTCTTAACGAAACTATTAAACAAAAAATTAGCCGAATCGGTCGAGCTGTTCTCCAGTTTTGCGCTTAGCAACGCATTTAGAGCTCCATTTTTATTATAATATATATATATATAACAATATATATATATATATATATATTGTTCAATTTTCAATCGTTAATAAAATACTTTTTATTCGTAAATCAAGTTCAATTAAATTTTTTAAAACTTGTAGTGGATGACATTTGATGTTAATACAGTTCTTTAAAATATTCATTCATTCATTTTAGTAATTAATTCAAAACTAACTTTCCCACCAAATTTTTTTATTTCCCCACAGTGAAATAAGTAACAAATTCAGCTTGACTACACACCAATGAGGTTAGATTTAAAATGTTTTAATTTTAACGGTTTAACGGATAATTTTAAACTGTTCCGGTTATTTTCATGCTGTTTGGTGAATTTAAAGGTAAACATTGTTAATTTATTGATTTTTCTGATTCATTTTGTGGTACTTTCGAATTAAAATAATACAGAATGAAGACAATTAAATATTTCTAATATGTATTGCATTATCCCAACTGGTGCAGAAAATTCACGCATTTTGCGTTGCCACAATTGGCTTTGAATCCTCAGTTGAATTCATTGCTAGTATAATTATTTGATCAATTATTTACTGTAATTGTAAACGTTAGCCTTAGATTCCCTGGTTGAGAGGGCATTGGATTCATAGCCTTAGGGCTGCAAGTTTGAACTCGCCAGTCGGCCGTTTATTGTTTCGGATCTAGATTGTGATTTGTGAATGAAGGAATGAAATGCATGAATAAAATCCACCCCTTAAAAAGTGTTTGACTTATGTGAGCTAGAGGTGAGACTGCTACCCATTGGTGTTGAGGGGTCAATATCCTCTGAAGCTACTAAAATTTTCTTCCGATGTAAAGCGGAATACAAGAACCGCAACAATTGTAATTATTTAATAAAAATTAACTAAAATAAAAAATTTCCTAACTTCCTAAAATTTTCATATCTACCTATTTCTTTTATAAAGACAATATACCAAATTTTAACCATCCATGTGAAAGTGTTTTTATCTTTGTCCGAAATAGACAGACAGACATTTCCAAAATTGTGCTTTTCGAATTCAGGAAAGTCTAAAACGTGGAGATACCTCAAAATCACAGGTTCTATTTTTTTTAGATTGCTTTACTTTCTCTATATTGGGTGTATGAGAAAGTAAAAAAAAAAATGCATTAGAAAGTTTTGATACTAATGTAAGGTGATGTGGTCTAATTCGAGGTGCTCTCGCAATAATGGAGCTGAAATCATCTATTTGAAGAATTCATACAAAATTCTGAACAGATGTAAAACTCTGCTCACAAAACTGAATATCAAAATTTTACCTTTATATTTTTACGCTTTTAGTTAACATATCATTAAAATTTTGTAAATTTGCTTCACAACACGAACAGTGCCATTGTAAGAAAGACTTAGGAAAGACTTAGAAAGTTTTAGGATCCGCAAAGTTGCGTGCCGCGTTGGTAATGTAAGGGTTGGCAACCATTTGGCGATATGGCGACGAATTTGGCAACTTTGGCAACAAAATTTCCCCAATTCGCCCAATAGAAACCGATATACGCCTTGATTAACCAAGAATGTTTTCGACTGCATCCTCCAACAGTTATAAAAGACTGGAAGACTCAAGCTGATCTGATTTGAATGGTGTTCGTTGATTGAATTGAGCCGGAAGTGAAAAAGGAGATAATAACGATTCTTCGAGAGGTTAGAGTGGCAACGGTGAAGCGCCAGCGTTGTGTTTAGTTCAAGCGAGTGTTGACCTGCTGTGTGCCGAATTGTGTTGTCTACTGGGGAAGCAGCGACACATAGTGTGAGGAGCAGCCAGTGTGTGGTGGTGAATAGTCTGCTAAAGCGATGAGACAGTGATAAGTTCAGCCGTCTGGAGAGACTCTAGAGCGAACTATGGGGAACTCCTTTCCTACTGGATTCTGTCTGTGCTTTTAGACCTGTTGAACGATTACTACATGTGGGCTACTATCTGCTGTAGTGTGCTGCTGTTTGCTATACTGTGTTCGTCTCGGCTGCACATATCTGTCCTCTGTGTATTCATCATCTTCTTTTTGTTATTGTCTTCGTGTGTAAATAAACGTCATTGTTGTTGCCTTTCTGCTGAGGACTGCTGATTAAGTGTCTTCGTGTAGAATACCTCCACCTCCATAAAAAGTGAACCCACCACAAGTAATTATTTCATAACAATACTCAAATGCACCAAGGAATTGGGCTACAATTTCCTTATAAATGAATTTCATCTAATATTTGATAAAAAAATTTATAAATTTCATGAAAAATTCCCCGTACTAAATTTCATTTGTGTAGCTCTTTAAAGTTATTATTTTTACTTACAGAGAGAAATAATTCAAAAATTACGTTTTTAGATCTTATGAAATTCAAGAAAATGTACATTCATTATACTGAATAATGCAACTTTTTATGATCATTATAAAACTCTCTTTATACAAAAAAAATAAAAAGAATCTGACTACCCTCTACATCGTAAGACAAAAATGGATAAATAACACGCTCAATAACATAAAACACGTGACTATGAGGTCACATAAGCTTACACATCTTCACTTGTTATTATTTTCTGACCCATTAACCACCTGTTTACATAAGCGCTAACAAGGCTCAAATAGATGTGCTATCAATTGGAATTTCAATTAGGACGCATAGCCTTGAAAAATTGGCTAGAGGCCTGAAAACTGAATTTTTTTTAATTCTAAATTTTTGGCCTTTAAATTTACTTGCATCCCAAATTATTCGTGCACAACATGATTTTCATCTGAATTTAATTCTTTTTGGATGCTCATGTTTTAAAAGATTTAGTTACATTAATTAAAACCTCAGCAGAATGATTATATAAATAACAAACGAGGAAGCTCTTCTGTCGACTTTTTTGAATACTTACAGGTTTTGTGTTTAGTTTCGTTGCTTAGTAAAGCGATTCAAGTATGCATTTTGGACTCCTTCCCGTCCAAAATTAGATACAGATCTACGATTTCGGTACACAGTACTAATAAGGAAATTCCATCCTCTAGTTTGTTGCATTTTCGAATTTCATTCAGAAAATCAAATTTTCGGCAGATTTGGCTTAAAAGTTGACACATATCTATAATTCTAATTATACAAGTATAATTATAATTTTGTTTATCTTAGTCATAGCATTTTTGGAGTATCGTGTGTAAATGCATAAGTGGAATACAGAAACCTATGGAAAACCGATTTTGCCGAAAATTAAAAAGAAATTTATATTCTGATGTTTAGATCACATTCCAAGTTTTATATGCTATCTTATTGTATTTAATATTTATTATGTTTGCTGACAAAAAAGGGTAATTCTAGATTTTTTTTTCTGATTAATTTATTAAATGCGTTAAACGTTCACAAATCAGTCCAAATCATCATTTTGGCGCCACTGGTGTATAAATATTTTATCTAAAAAGAACGAAATATTATTCGCATTATAATGACGTTTCTGAAAATTTTACTGACACATTTGTGTTGCGCTCCGACGTGTGCATGTGCTTGACTGACTTTAAAAAAAAAGGATTTGAAGGACTTTAGAAAATAAACTTCATAGTTAACTGGTTAAAGGAAATTCTAAATATTTGTATTCATTAGAATGTCGATAATAAATTCTTTTTGAGACTTAAAATACTTTCTTTCTGATTGCAATTGCTAAACCAAAAAGTTAAAGATGGATTTTTAGTGTAATTTTGTTATTTATGTTCAGTTATTTACCATTTTGATATAGATATTTTATGACACATTGAAAAAATCTAAAATAACTAATGTGTTAAATAAGGTTTATTTTGTAAAGATTTTGATGCTCTGTAATGAAAAAAAATACTTAGTTTCTTTGTGTCATGTGAATAAAATCTTTTATCATTATATTGAAAAAAAATTACAGCTAATTTTTTCATTGGCAATAATCGAATTACAATACTTTTATTTAATTATTATCAATAATTATAAAACATTAATAAATGCTAATATTTTTATATTGAAATTCGTATAATAAAATAAATTTTATTAAAATTAAAGAATAGTTTTTAAAATAATATATTAAGAAGTTTTGCTTTTGAATTTGTATTAAAACAATCGTGCAATGCTGTATTGAAAAGAATAGAATTACTTCCAATTTATTCATTGACAATATTCATTAAAATTAAAATGCTTTGATTTTCTTATTTTTAATTCTTATATATTATTAATAAAGGCTAATACTTTTATACTAAAATTTATATAATAAAATAACTTCTCTCTAAAAGACAATACAGTTTTTAATTAATATTTTAAGTCTCTCAGTTATAGAATTTGTATTGATAAAATCTTGCATTTCGGAATTTCAAAAGAATAGCGTTACTTTCAGTTTATTCATTGACAACATTTCCATCGATTAAAATACTTTAATTTTATCATTTTTAATTATTAGAAGACATTCGTTTAAATTAAAATTTGTATTAAAAATACATTTTACCAAAAGCAAAGATATTGTTTTTAAACTATTTTAAGACGTTCATTTATACACTTACAAATTCAAATTATTCGATGCAAATCAATACAAATACAAATTATTTCAATGAAATAATATAGTTCGTAATTAAGTTTGTTTACTGAGTCAAAGAAGGCACACTCTGTGCACTGTGTTGAGTTGTAAATCTCACACGAAGCCCCACAATTCGAAACTGGCATTCGAACAAATCGTTGGAACTAATCCTCGTTGGCGAAATGCCGGATAACAATGCCAAGAATTATTTCGCCGAAGAAATTTTTCGACTTTCCGGCGTTCTTTCATTTTTCGTTTCCAAAAAGATTCAAAAGGATACATGAAAGGTGCATTTTAAGTTTTATCTGCTTTTTTTCTTTCTAGAAAGAGTAACATAAAAACTCTAAAAATATTTAAACAACTCAAAAATATTTATTTAAAAGCTTTATATTATTCGATGTTAAAGATGTTTCCGTCTTTTTTTTTCTTTTCTTGTTACGAAAGGATGAATTACACTCAGGTCTGTTCTTTTGTTTGTCTTTCTTTTCTCAGAAAATTTCTTTGTGTTACAATTGTTTTGAGTTAAAAAAAATCCTGATATAAATTTAAACATTGGCTAAAGTAAATAAATAAATGAATTTAGACTGGATACAAATTTCTAGTTTGAAAAAAAGTTTGCTTGATAACAGCTTAATTTAACTGCATTTTTTTTTATTTTGTATAATTTTTTAAATAGTGAAAAATAATAATTCTTTCAACTATAATATAAAACCATTTTTATATATAAAAGATAAAATAATTTTTATAAAAAAATGCGTAAAATATAATTTATATAAAATAAAATATAAATATAAAAATATACATATTAAATGAAATAATAATTAAAAATATGTTATATAAAATAATTTTTCAGATAAAAATTGCTTCCCAAAAGTGATTATAAAATAAAAAAGAAAATATTTGATTGTATATTTTTTAAGAAATGCGCTGTTAATTATAATATAATAACTCTCAAAGTCAGATTACATATACTTTCTGCGCAATGATATGTGTATAAAGGTAATTAGACAAACAGAAAATGAAACGTGCATTTCATTCTCGGATTTTAAAATCCTCTGAGCTTTAGCGCACGCTCTAGGATATGTTTATTGAGTCAAAATAAGCGTCAGAGAAAAGATGAAAAGAGATGTCCACGTATCCACATAAAGAGAACTCGGATTATAAGCAAACTTAGGTGTCATGAAAATAAGATTGAAATGAAATCTGCTATGCATATTTCAATGTATCATGTCAGAGCATCATTTCTTGAACGGCCAAGCACCACGTGCTCGTGCAAGTTAAATAATATTTTTACTCATTTTAATCGTTTCATTGAATGAGTCACTCTAGTATTGCAAACGACCAAGAAAACAAATTTTCTTGCATTTATTGTTTTAAAAAATTATCACATTTCCTATTTATTTTATTTCATATAATCACGTGCTCAAAATGACAGTTTTCTAGATTTTATTTGCGGTAGATAATTAATTTTTTTTTGTAAATGGGATGACATCGCGTTATTAAAAGCTCATTTTTTTAGATGCTCGTGCAGATAATAAAATTTTTATTTTTCGCCCGCGAATTTTTGTTGACGAAAGAAAACTTCATTCCCAAAACAATATCATGTTCTGACATGATAATAAAGGCAGGTAATTCTTAATATTGTCGAAAAATATTACTAAATCACAATAAAATAATTTAGAATATTTTTTATTTACTGTAAAAGGTCAAAACATTAAATTATGATGAATGAATGAAAAAATTCTGTTCTTAAAATTAACAAATTCAATATATTTTTTACTTATAATTTTTTAGATTAAAGCACTTTTTTTAATCAAAATATTGAATTTTTTGATAATATTTTGAGATTATTAATAGTAAATGATCTCAATCACTTCTAATAGGGTAATATAAAATCTATAGCCAAAGAAACTACCAACATGTTATTTTTAATTAAATGGTGAGACCAGAAGCAACGTGACATTCACCTACACGTGAGGGAAAAAAAGAGCAGAGAAGTCTATAACGGGACAAAATTCATGGCTAGGGATTGAAGAAGTCTTGAAATGTGCTCATCCTTCCCCATCACATCCCTTAGTGAAATTGGTCGTCAAAAAGTGGTTGTCCCCGGATACTGAAAAAAAAGTGTTGTTTTAGGATTTTCGAAAAAAATTTATTGAATTTAGAGAAAAATTGATATGCAAACAAAACTAGTATAAATAAAAAGTTAATTATTACTTTCAAAATGTTTTCTTATTACACTTTATTTTTTCTATTTTTAAATGTTTAAATATGTATATAAATGCTTGTATATATAAAATTTTCTCAATTTATTGAGGAAATCTCAAATATCCCAATTGACTTTGAGTTAGAAATCAAATATTTGTTATGTCTTTTTATTAATAAGCCTCAATTATTTAAAAAATAACCGTTTATCTAATTTGTCAATTTTAGATCGAAGTCTACTTCATATAAGAGTGATAATTGAAGGATAATTGCATGTCTCATTATGTGTGATGGAATTTATAAATAGTACCCAGTTAATAAGCATTATCATGTTCAAAAAATAAAAATAACTCTACAATTTAAAAATAATTGATGAATTAATATTGTTTTTATCTGGCAAAATTTTACGAATAAGATAAGTGACTTGATTATAATTTGACTACATTTGCTAATATATATATATATATATATATATATAAAGAGAGAGAGAGAGAGAGAGAGATCCAGAGACCGAAAAGAGAAAAGATACTTTGAATTTTAAAACTTCGGTATTATTCTCTCTTGGGAGGCATAATTTATGTACAATGAACCCGAACGAACTAGCTTCGTTTCACAAATGATGCAATAGCAAACAAGACAGGAAAAGATGTTAAATATTTATCCTCATGATTTCATACAATGAAATTTTAAATATTAAAGACATTTTAAAAGAATGTATTAGATCGACAAATTTTTAACCCTTCACTCGGGGTGAGAGTACTTGCCAAAGTCAATAGTTTTATAGAGATTTTGTTGCATTAAGGAAATAAAAAACGTGGAAAATAAAAGAAAATTTAATAATAAAATTAATATAACCTAAATTAAGATAACACTCTGGAAATTAATTAGAATTGAAATAAGATTTTAAATTATCAGCGGACACACACACACATACACACACACACACATACATACATACATACATACATACATACATACATACATACATACATACATT
>JAOUZG010030345.1:2012865-2029221 GCA_026289955.1 Argiope argentata | reverse complement strand
GAAAACACTGTATTAACATCAAATATCATCCACTACAAGTTTAATATGGTTGGATGAATAAAAAGTATTCTATTAACGATTGAGAATATGAACTATATATATATATATATATATATATATATATATATATATATAGGAAGCGTGTGAGCTAATAGTAGTAATAGTATAATAAAAGTATTAAAAACATTAAAATATACAAATTTTAAATCTATTACGGAAACGATTTAAACAAACTATCATAATAAAAAAAATGTATTGAGGGAGCGCTTATGCTGCTACTTCTAAAGCAGAGATGAACAAAACGAAATTAGAACGAAAAGAATTAAGAAAATATCAAATTCATGAAATGAAAAAAAGAAATTAAATTAAATAAGAATACAGCCTGAAGACATTCTCAAGAGTCATCATTCGGCAGGAATTCCAATAAGGGATTTTTTTTTTGTGAAGGGTCTAACTATTTGTCCTAATATTGACCCTCGTGATCCGAAAATTCCCTCAACTGGTATGTGTCCTAATTTATACATTTTACACCTAATTTTATTCTCTCTCTCTCTCTTTGTGTGTGTGTGTTTCTTTTAACGTTTCTAACAGAAAAAAAAAAAACATCACAGTTAGCAGATATTTGCAAACGATTTTCTTCCAAGGATACCAAACAATTTTAATTGAAAAAATACAATGAAACGCTGTTCTCTCTTTCAACGTTTATTTGTCATCCTTGAAAAGAAAGAAGGAAACAAATCAAGGTACGTACTATTTATTGTATGCAAAGACCAACAATCTGTCTCAATGAAGATATTTAATTAGTTCTCTTATTAAATAAATAACCTTGAAAACAGCTGCTGACAAAAAAATTCTGTAACACCTGGAAATTGGCAATGAGGGAAAAAAGTTTGATGATATTTTCAAATTTCTGTTGTTGCTCGAATATAATAGTCATGCGTAGTTTCAACATACTATTATTAACTTTCATACTAAATTTTCAAAACAAATATTATTATTTCCTGACTCTTTTTAGCGAATTTTCAAACGTATTTAAATATCCAGTAGCCACTAATTAATAATTTTACATAAATTTTGTGTGTTTATCAATTATTAAAGAAATTTCAAAAAAGAATTTCTTCGTATAAAAAAAATTGTATTTTTTTCCTTTGTTTTTAATTTTTTTAAGTGCTCTTGCATTTCCTTTTATATTTCGAGTTTAAATAACATATCTTTAACTTCTCTATTTGTGAAATATATTTATAAGATTTTTGCGAATGCTTATTTAAAGTGCATTCGAAAACTAACATATTATTTACATTTGCAACCATTCTTGCTCTACTTCTTAATACGTTGAAAATCATATTTTTAAAAAACCACTTGACACCTGATAATTTAGGGTTAATAAAAATTAACCCTGAATTGTATTGTTACAACTGGGCAAGCGCCTGGGAAGTACGCTGAAGTTGCCGACGGTTGACGAGGAGCTTGGCGCCTGCCTGGTTGGTTTTCCGAAAGGAATAGCCTGGTAGTCGCTGGATCATACGTGAAGTGCAGCGGTGCTTCACTTACTATTTGGGTGCGGGCTTGCTTGGCTATATAAGGGGCGGATTGCCGTAACTTAGAGTCAGTTAGTTGAGAGTTTTTCTCCTCTCGGACGGGAGGCGTCTCGCTGGACTAGCGGATTACTTTTCTTGCTTGTTATTAGTGAGATGTGTTTCGTTTGCTATTAACATTGTGTTATTGAGCTCGCCGTGATTTACTGTCTACTGTGCTATACGATAGCTGTTTAGAGGACTGTTTTTATTGTGCGTAAGGCTTTTATTTACGCTGTAAATGACTGTTGACTGCTATATTGTGTTTATCAGAAGTGTTACTTTATCACGTCATCCTGTAAATACCCGTAAATAAATTTATTTGTGTTGTCCTCAAATAAAGTCCATTCAATCCGAACCCGCTACGCTAAAAACGTAACAGTATTGTATTTTATATACTGCTTTTACAATTGTTCTTAAAAATAACGTAAAATTCATTATCGAATTACTACCAGTCATATTCTAATGTATATTGTAAATGTCTATTTATATATTTTATTTAATATCTAAAAATAAAGATTGACGTGTATTTTTTTCTTTCATTTTGTATAATAGACATATGGATTGGAAATGTATTAAGCACGTGTAGACTGTATAAAAGAAAACTTTCCTTAAATGTGAAAAAGATCGAAATGCTGGTGTTGAAATGGTTCGAAAGGACGCAAACAACAGCTTTCACTGACCGGATTCATCAAAAACAGAAGCTGGATTAAATGAAAGAAAATCCTCATATGTTTTGACTTCGATAAACAGCCGGATTAATCCTATTGGTCGAACTCTGTTGTTGGCAGAAATGACAGATTTGGCTGCTTTCTTTATCTCGTAAAACGTGAATAGAGATTGGGTAAATCTTTAAAAAAATATGCTATTGTTAGAATTAAAAAGGAAATTCGAGCAAATTTTATCACTATCGTTTAAACGCAGTAAATAATGTCAACTTATTAATTTATGGATTTTGCGAGATTTATCTTATTGTTAAAAAAGTATGTTTTTATCATGTCAGAACATGATGTTATTTTTGGAAAGAGGTAGACAAAAATCCGTAGGCGAAAAATGGAAACTTTAGCTACAAATTTGACATAAATATACAATGAAAAGGGGAACTATGTTGATTTGAAATACGCAATTAGAATTTCAACTAATAGAAAATTCAACAGCGTTTTGATAAATTTAATTTAAAAAACATGTTTTGAGTGATCTTATCCCCACCCCCTCAAAAAATATTGTTTAATGTTATCAACTTTTATTATCATGTCAAAACATTATATTGATTTAGGAATGAGGTTTTGGGGCATGAACAAAAACCCGTTGGCGAAAAATTGAAATTTTATTATCTGCACGAGCATCTCAAAAAAAAAATCAGCTTTTAATAACGCGTTGCCATCGCATTTACAAAATCTCTGATTAAAAGAAAATAAGTTAATGACTACAGCAAATAAAACCTAGAAAAATGTCATTTTGAGCACATGATTATATGAAATGAAATAAACAGGAAATGTGATATTTTTTTAAACAATAAATGCAAGACAAAGTTTTTTTTAATCGTTTGCAATACTAAAGTGACTCATTCAATGAAACGATTAAAATGAATAAAAATATAATTTAACTTGTACTCACGCGTGTTGCTTGGCCGTTCAAGAAATGATGTTCTGACATGATACATTGAATTATGCATATCAGATTTCATTTAAATATTCATTTCAGTTTTATATCTTTAAATTATTTGAGACCAATTTTATAATTTGTTTGAGAAAAAATCTGTATAAATTATCCATTAAAACATCATTGAATTTATATGCGTATAGTAGATTAATGTTGGCGAAGTCTTGATTAGATAACTATTATTAGTCTTGATTAATTATATTATGTACTTGATTAAATAAATAATAATACTTCCTTGAAAATTTGGTTAATCTTTCTGATATTCTGTTTTATTTAACTTAAAGTTTAGGATCTTTAAAAAAATATTTAAAAAATCTTTAAAGATATTAATTGCATTAGATATAAATTTTGATTTATATTATAATTTCGTTAGGTATCTAAAAATTTAAAATTATTTATTTATTTCTGAATTAATTTAAATTAATTCAGTAAAAGATCTATTTTTATTAAATATTTTTTTAATTCCAAAACCAAGGAATTTACAATTTTTTTAAAAAAGTTTTTAACTTAGTTATTCGAAAATTAATTTTACATATAAATAGACTAATTGATTTTACATATAAATATAATCATAAATTATTAATATATTTTTGACTTCGGAAATATTAATTTGTTTATGGCTAGTGCATATATTTAATTGAAAATAGTTAAGAATTGTACCAATAAATTTAACTTTTTTGCTTACCAATAATCATTAATTATTATTATCATTATTGTAAGACATATATAGGTAGATTAATAGAAACAGAATAAAACAATATTCCCGGTTTTCGATTGTAAATACTTATTCTTTCTCTTACAGAGATGACATTTCAAAATAACAAAAATTTATTAAGTAGATTTATTATTATCATTTTTTTATATATAGTCGCTTTTAATAGTTTACCGAAAATATCTTTGATTTTTTAAGAATTTTACTCTTCAAATTTAAAATAAAATGTATTCAATTTCTGATGAAAAAAAAAAAAAAAAAAACTCGTATGATTTAACAAAGAAAAAAAGTAGACGAACTTTAGTAACGATAAGTTCAAAAAATATAACTATTCTTAATTATTGATAAAAATTAGCATTAAATATTTTCAAATATACTCGAATTTTTAAGAAATAATTTAAATGGAAAGAATAATCTGTAATTACATGTGAATATGATTAAAAAATGTGCTCGGTTAAAAGTACGTAGTATATTTGCAATATTATTTGCAGTCGTGGCGCCATCTGTTGTTGAAGAACTATATAAATAAAAGCTAAGAAAAATTAATAGGAACTAAAGTATGGAAAAATGTCATGGTTTTATATCGATTATCTGGTCATGTATACGAATTAAATCGAAGAAAAATTTCAAAGCTTATTTTTTCATATAAAATATTATCTGAGATTTGCAAAAAGTATAAAAATTACTTTCAATGAGAAAAACAATATTGGAAAAATAATTGAAGAAAGGTTCAATGATTTCCAAATGATACAGAGCACTTCAGAATGGTGTTACAATATTACTATATTTTTTTGAAATAGTTCACAATAAATGCTTTCCTAGTTATTGAATGATTATTAATTTATAATAATACAATTTCAAAAATATTAAATCAAGATAAAAAAAGAAATAAAACTTTAAATGATACCGAAAGAAAAAAAAAGCATTTCTTTCGCAATTTTAATGTGATTTGTTTAATTTAATTTTAAAATTATTTCTTTTTGGAAAAAATTAAATTATTATTATTATTATTATTATTTTGAAAAAAATGCAAAATGCTTCAGACACTGTTTCAAAATAATCTAACTTTTTTTCTCAAGCCACTAGCAAAATTTGTATTTAATTTTTAAAATGAATGTCTAATGAGTATTTTAAATTACATATTTAAATCACATTTAATATGTTATTAAATAATTTTTTTATTTACTATCAAACTAACAGTCAGTCGTACTTCTAACAGATAAAAACGTAACATTGTTACGCTATTGAAGGCACAGCAATTTGATCTTTATGCTTTAATATTTGTTATAATAATAATTTTGAAATAATTTTTGAAATTTTTAAATTGAAATACAACCTAATTTGTAAAAAATATATGTGTTTTCAAATAGCTGTATATAATAAAAGCAAATTATTTTTAAAAATTTAATGTTATTTTTTCGCCTGAAATGGCTACCAATAAATTAAACAAAATAAAGCGACACTTTATAATGATTTTGCACTAAAAATAAAAGTCCCTTTTTTACCAAGATATTTTTTTGCAAAGCAAATAATATTATGATAGTAAATGTTAGAATTATTTATACAACAGCCATTATGGTACTTTTCGAAGACTCCAGCTTAAATTTGATTCAAGTACAACCATTGGCATATATCTGTATTTTCTATTAAAGCTGGTGTTTTTGTTTCTAATGGCCCTTGCCGTGGAAAAGCACGTAGATGCATCACCAAATTGAAGTCGAATGAGCGTCTCTTGTTTGAAGTAGCGACATCTAGGGCCAAGAGTACGGTTTAGCTACTCATTCATCATATTCACTTGCACAGTTTCTTTTTACAGGGAAGCATATTCGCACGCCTCACAGAAGAAAAACAACCATGCCATAGTCGGGACTCGAACCTAGGACGCCCAAATCACGGGGAAGACTCACTACCTCTATGCCAGGACGCCGGTTTTCCTTAAAAGTTTATAAAAAAATCACCTCAAAAAGAATTTCCAAACACTCATTATTAGCAATTGTAATAATCATGTGAAGCTTATAAATGGAAATAAAAGTGTGTAGTCAAACGGAAACACGATGCACTGTAGAGTTAAAATTAGAAAAAGGAGTGTATAGAAATTTCTCTAAACTTCCCAAGCTTTTAGCAAGCTTAACGAAAATCCTTTTAGTATAAAAACATTGGATCAGAAATGCAAAGGGGAAACTAAATAAAAGCAACAATAGCAGAAAAATTCTTAAAAGGATGCACAGGATTTATACAAATACTTACTAAATTAATTCCTTATTAATTAGTATTCACATGAATGTAATGGATAATTAGTTTTATGAAGAGAGGATAAATTTCATAAAATTAGCTCAAAGAATTATTCCGAACAATTTTATGCAGACCCATTAAGCCTTTTCTTCCCATGGAAGAAAGCTTTCCTAAAAGGTTCTAATGCACGTGCAGCTTAATAACGTTAAAAACATTCAATATGTATTGGATGAAAACTGGATCATATATATGTGAGCCAAGGACTAATATGTTGTAACAAACAAAGTTTTGTTTTTACAAAAAAGAAAAAAAAAGAACTTGGATGTGACCCAAGCTTTTAAGCTTTATATGCAGTTGTTGTATCTTTTTTTTTTTTTTGCCCATTTTGGAGGGAACTGAAATTTATTCAGAGTAACTATATATCACTGTCAGTAAAAACCACAATTTCACGCCTGTAGTCTAGTTAAAGTAAAAAAATATGCATATGTTAATGCTTTTTTAATATTTCCATACAATATTTTGGCGCAAAAAATCGCAGTCTGCGTACATTTAGGCAGAAAAGAACTGTTTCAAGGTTTTCATCAAATGTATTAACGAAATGAGGCGTGCCTCGATGTTTGCCTCGATGTTGTAAAAATAGCTTCTCAATGTGTTTTTTGCCATTTGCAAAAAATTTATTAAGGATTGAATTAGTTGGTATTTATAATAGTATATTAAATATACTCAGTAATTAGAAGTAAAAAAAATAAGGTATTGTGAAAGTAACCGAATGTAGTAATAGAGAGAGAGATGAAATAAATAATTAGAGCAATTTACAAAATCTCGGTAGAGTGGTTTTTGACAAAAATATCAGTTATTACACATAAAATAAAATTTTTATTTTAACCAATTAAATGCATTCACCATATATATGTCAATTCAAATCTAAAATTTTCATGGAGAATGTGTAATTTTTTTTGTAATAAAGTTGTAATATATACTTTTTTACATTTTTACATTTTTACATTTTTACATTTTTTTTTGTAAATGGGATGACATCGCGTTATTAAAAGCTCATTTTTTTAGATGCACGTGCAGATAATAAAATTTTTATTTTTCTACTACGAAATTTTGTTGACGCCACATAACTCATTCCCCAAAACAACATCATGTTCTGAAATGATAATTAGTACTCTAATTTGGTAAAAAAAAGTCTCAAAATTATTAATATTTTTACATAAAGAATACTTTTTTAAAATTTACAACAGTTGATGTTTCAAAAATCGGGATAATCTCAAATTATTTATAATTAACAATAATGAATAATTATTTTTTAATTTTATTTAAAGGCGAACAAGTACATTATCGGTAAATAACGATACTATATATTTCATATTTTCAAGATTTACAATGAAAAATGAAATTTAATCTTGCGCAATCAATAATAAATAGCAAAAAACTTTTTTTGACATTTAAAAAGAAATATTTTCTGAGGATAAATTAGAAGTGAAAAAAAGCAGAAATATTTGCAATCAGTTGCAAAAATTATTGGTTTTTCTTGATATGAAATTTGGCGAAATTCAAATAGGTGATGTTTCTTGTTAGTGACAATATATAAAGTGGTTTTGTAACCTTTGAGTCTTTTTAAAGTTGCAAATACAGAAGCAGCTCTATTGTTAAAATCATTTGCCTTATTGTCTGTAAACAAAACGAGTTCACCACATATAGCGTGCCACAAAAGAACGCAATATGCTATTTAGTGAAATATTCTATTATCTAAAGAATAACCTGATTTTGCGATACATTTAAATTTTGCGATACATTTAAATTTCTTTTCTATTCTAGTACTTTCTCTTGTAGACTTTTCCTGATTGGTTGAAGATTATCAGTTGTGAGGCAAGTCAAACACGGAATCTAGAATGACCTGATTCGCTTGATATTCCGCTGTGCTTTGTCGGCGGTGGTGCATGGAAACAATTGATATACTGACATAAATTGAAATACGAACACCAAAAAGGAAATGTTCTAAGTAAATGAAAATCGAAAAGTCTGGTTTTCATATCTATATGACTACATACAGATTTTTTGATGAATGAATAATAATAGTCTAGTAATGTCACCGTAAAATCTAAAATAAGGTTTGAAATACCATAAATTTCAACAGGCGCAGATGCATTGTGAGCAAGATTTGAAGTAAAAATTTTTAAACTTTTTGAAACTTTTTTTTCTTATCACAGTATTATACAAAAATATTTTTTAATATTAAATATGCATATAAAAGCATATTAAAATATATAGAATAAAAATATAAAGTATAATATATAGTATAAAAATACATAGTATAATAAAAGTATATTAATATATGTATAATATATATAGTATATTCAAATATTTTTTTTTGTATTGAGGTCAACCTAAGAAGAAAGGACTAATTTCCTTATTAAATAAATTTTATTTGATTAAATAATTAATGTATTTATCGAATAATTATGGCATGATTGGTATGACGTTTTATTAGCATTCTTTGGGCTGCGAGTTCGATCCCACCAGTCGAAGACTTTCCGTATGTTGGATGGATAGCGCACGTTAACTCGGTCGTGGTCACAAAATATTCCGTTTCAAGAGTAATGCCACTGATGGTACTTGGTCAGAGGTGATAGTTCTCTGTTTCAGATCTATATTACGGTCTGTGGAAGAATGAATGAAATGCATGAATAAAGTCCGCATCGTAAAAAGGGTTTAAGGCGTGTGTGACCTAGAAGTCATTCTTCTGCCTTCAGATGCTCAGGGGTCCATACTCTCAGAAGCTACTGCATCCTTTTTTCCGTTGTAAAAAGGAAAACGAGAACAATAACAATATAATAATTAACTAACAAATCAAGATACACTGTTTTGTGCCAGATAAAGAACTGCAACATCTAAGTTTCTATTTTATTAAAAAAATTATCAGAGTTTATGCCATCCTATCTGCCCTCATACAAAGATTGATGAATTTGGTGGTAAGCATACTTCTCATGGCTCTAGAAAGGATTAAAAAGACGAAAGAGGCAGTATTATCAGTTTATTGGATTTGAAGGATACTGTGTACCGACTGAAGGTTGCGGTAAAAACCTATGGCGCTAGGGCCGGTAACCGAGTAACATGACCATAATACAAAAGTCGACTTCGGTATCGCAGATGTTATCTGGCTTATGAAGCTAGAGCCACAGTACTCCCCCACCAGAGAGTCGGCGGAGAGAGGGACGATTTTTATAAAGCCACGCATTATGGCGAGATGCTGCTTGTTTGTGCCAAGTGAACCCGATGACTTTGTTTTGCTTGCTAGCGTGAAGTGGGGCTTTGATTTGCTTGCGTCAAGTGTGTTTCACATCTTTGTTTTGCTTGCTTGGGTCAAGCTAGTCTGACGACTTAGATTTTGCTGCGGGTAGATGGCGCCCCGACTGTTTCAGGGGGTTGCGTTGCCAAGGTCACCAATGTACCGATTGAAGGTAACGATACGAACCTGCGACGCTAGGGCAAGTAGCCGAGTAACATGATCATAATACAAAAGTCGACTACGGCCTAGAAAAAACAAATTTTTTCAATATTAAGGGATGATTTGGTATGGATTTATCCAATGTATAAGAATAGTGTTAGAAGTATTCGCAGTAGCCATGGAAAAATATAAAAAAAATAGAAGTATGGCGAACTTAACACAAAGACTATTAATTAAAAGAAATTCCACTGTATTCGTTTTGAGTCTGAAACATATGTAGCGTCAGCCTTATAAGCTAAATAATATCCTTCAAGCTGAAGGGTCCCTTTTGCTTGAACGGTATATCGCTCGGCTACTGGCTCAAACGTCGCATGTTCGTACCGCGACCTTCACTAGCTACACATATCGTCTTGCATCAGCAGCTGAAGTTCGAATTTCTATTGAAATATGAGCGGCATGTCAAACGATATCAAATGAATGAATTGAATTGAAACTCCTGGCAGAAGACTTGGAGTGCTTATCCATGAACTCAAAATCTGATTTGGACCATTTCAGTGATACCGCACTAAATCTCATTGGATGAAAGAATGAAGATACGCAAGTACATTTTTCGGAGGCGATTTATATTTGACTTTTTGCCAATGATGGCCATATATTGAACAGATGAATGCCGCGAACTAACATGTTTGTGGAATAGACACCCTCTGCCTTTGCATCTTTCTTGCCGGGCAATAATGTTTCCGTTATCTCAAATACCTTGAGAGTAATGTTCACACCTAAACGAACCAATTTTTCTGACATTTTTAAGTTTTATGCTAAGATAATTTTCCAACAACTATAATTCCCGGCCATTGCTCTGCTGTTACTCAACATGCATGATAGAATTTTCAAAATATTGATTTAACTTGTCACAAACTAGATACTTCAACCATATAGTATATGTTGTTGTTCTTACTTATGGCACTTGCCATAGACAAGTCCCCACCTAACATAGCAGCAGGTGGGCCGGGATGGCCTGGTTGTTAGAGCGTTAGACTCGTACTCTTTAGGTAACGAGTTCGAAACTCACCGACCAAAAGATTCTTCGAGTATAAAGCGACTGGCGCTCGTTAAATCTGTCGTGGTCGCAAAGTCCTCCCTGTCGAGAGTAATATCAGTGGGGGTACTGGTTCAGAGGTGATCGTTCTCTGTTCCAGATATAAATTACGATCTGAGATGAGTGAATGAATTTGCATGAATGTAGTCCGCCGCCTAAAAAGGGTTGTGACGTGTGTGTAGCTAAGTCGTACTCTTGGCCCTAGATGGCACTACTAGTAAAACAAAGAGACTTGTAAGCATTTCATAGGTTTAAAATCTGCTGATCGTATCAGCGGAGGCTTGGTCACGGCAAGTGCCATTAGTCAGAACACAACATAGCAACAGATTTAAGCCGAAATTAGTGTCTTTTGTTTTAAGAGCATCGTTATCTAATGTCAAGAGTACGGCTTAGTTATACACGTCACAATCCATTTTAGAGGACTGACTTCATTTATGCATATTCATTCACTCATCTCAGATCGTAATTTAGACCTGGGACAGAGAACTGTCACCTCTGACCCAGTACCCCTAGTGATATTACTCTCGTCATGGAGGACTTTGCGACCACGACAGATTTAACGAGTGCCAGTCGCCACACACTCGGGGAATATTTTGGCCGGTGAGCTTCGAACCTGTAACCTAAGGAGTACGAGTCCAACGCTCTACCATCCAGACTATCGCGGCCCATATAGTATATACATAGGTATATAACTGCTTTGATCTATTCAGTGCAACAGTTTTAGAATTTCATTCTACATCAAAATAAATATCACCTAGGCCACGTAATGCATAAATGCTTGCATAATTACTTTCAAAATCGTGACGGGTAAGCGAAAACTTTTGAAAAATTGGGATGGATGTCTTCTAGCATTCATTAATTTCTGATCCTGGAATTCTGATCAAAGAAATCTGTTACCTATATAAATGATTTAATAAGCTTTCATTCCTATAACTTCTTTTTTGCACTGGAATTTCCTTTATCATCAATTTATATCTGCATTTAGGCATATAAAAATACGAAAAATTTAATTTAATGAAACAAATGATAGAATATTTTATTAAAAAATAATATTTTATAAAAGGATGAATTAACATTCGCAGTTTTCAAGATTTGCTTCCTGTACATAGGAATTCAAAGTTATAATTTCAAGAAAAGCACATAGTTGTGGAAAAAGTTAATTCAACCGTAATAAGAGAACTGAGCTCTGCGCTGTCTGGCAGTTACTTCTCAACTGAGTTTTATTTAATAATAATTATCTAATTTTGTGAAGTGGTGTTTTTTTTTCTGAGAAAATATTTAGATGCGAGCATGCTGGTTACATATGATTATTTTTCAATATTCCTATATGAACTGGTCATTTCAATAGAATAATCATAAATACCTTTAGCTTGAAATGTTATTCGAAACAATTTGCTATATTATAGTATTCATTTTACAGTTTGTTCTATCATTACTCATATTTTTGAACTTACCCTCAATTTTGCCATTGCAGAATTCAGTCCGAAATGGTTCTATAAGACAATGTCAGCTTGAGAAGAGGTCGGTTTTCTGGCACAGAGGTAGCGCGACTTCCTCGTGTTCTGGGAGTAACGCGTTCGAGTCCCGTTTCGGGTATGATTGTCATTATGTGTGCTATCTGTGAGATGTGGGAATGTGCTCCCCCCTGTAAAAAGGGGATGTGCAAGCGTGCAAGGGTGTTTGTTTCATTCTCATATGAGCTAGAAGTCAGCCTTCGGGTGCTCAGTGGTCTATACCCTCAAAAGTTACTGCAACCCTCTTTCCGTGGTAAAAAGCAGACACGATATCATCATCATCAGCTTGAGAACAGACAGAGAAAAGCTGTAATATTTAGTTATAAAAATTGGGATCGTTTTTCTGGAAAGAAACCTATACAGATAACCTCAAAAGCAAAGCTTATCTAAGTATAAAATTTGTCTCATATCGTTAAGGATTTTTCCGAGATTAAAGGAATAATTAAATTTCTCTCTCTATCTCTATCTATCTATATATATATATATATATATATATACAATAATTGCTCGTTTAAATAGTCAAGATATACTATATATAAGATATTCAGTTACCTACTATTACTATCAATGTCGAAAAATATTGTAAAACTTTTTAAATTAGTTAAAAATTCCTAAATCAATGAAAAATAATTCACAAAGCCACGAATGCTAACATTTTAACTTCGCTATATTAAAAATATTTAATGCTATTTTTAAAAAACGCTCCGTATAGAACCCACGATGTGCAATCATATTATTTGTTTAGATTAAAGAATAGAATTGATTAATTTAAACAAAAAAAAAAGATTAAAATGAAATCTGCTATACATACTTCAATATATCATGTCAGAACTTCTTGAACGGCCAATCACCACGTGCTCGTGCAAGTTAAATGATATATATATATATATATATATTATTGTTTCATTGAATAAGTCGCTTTAGTGTTGCAAACGATTCTAAAAACTTTGTCTCGCATTTATTGTATAAAAATATATCCTATTTCCTGTTTATTTAATTTCATATAATCACGTCTCAAAATAAGATTTTTTCAGGTTTTATTTCCTGTAGTCATTTACTTATTTTTTTTAATCAGAGCTTTTGTAAATGGGATGACATCACGTTATTAAAAGATGATTTTTTGAGATGCTCGTGCAGATAATAAAATTGCAATTTTTCGCGTACGAATTTTTGTTGACGCCAAAAACAACATCATGTTCTGGCATGATAAAAACATATATAAACGCCATAGAATCTTTCACTCATGTTAGCAGATCAAATTTTTAACCGATTCTTTCACTTTCAAGCTGAATTTTACTATCTGAAAAATTCTTTAAATGAATGATATAAAGTGATAACTGATGAAATGTTGATAAAATTCCTTTCACTACTAAAATGACCAATAAAATTGTTAAAATAATGTTTTCATTGGTATTTATTGTTTAACTTTGTCTGTCATTTATTGTTTAAAAAAATATCAGGTTTTCTTATTTATTTAATTTCGTATAATCACGTGCTCAAAATGACATTTTTCTAGGTTTTATTTACTGTAGTCATTAACTTTTTTTAAAAAAGAGCTTTTGTAAATACAATGGCAACGCGTTATTAAAAGCTGATTTTTTTTGAGAAGTTCGTGCAGATGATAAAATTTCAGTTTTTCACCAACGGGTTTTTGTTGACACCACAAACCTCATTCCTCAAACAATATCATGTTCTGGCATGATAAAAATTACGATGAAGTTATTCGAACAAATATTTACAATATAAAACATTTTTCCATAAGTTAAGCACATCTACGCGGGAGAAACCAATGTTACAAATCATAAATGAAATGGACCTTCAGATATTCGCAAAATTAAACAAGCAACCCCATCATTACGCACACACACCACCGACGCACGATACGGGGAGAGATTCCCCTCTTTGTATCACATTAAAAAAAACCATCCTTTCATCCATCTGTTCCCCCCCCCCTCACTAAATAGAATGGCCGAGAGCGAGTGTGGGAACTGCCGCAGCTTCTCATAATTCCGAGCCTCTCGATGCGATGGCGGGAACCGATTAATTGTTGAAGGAAGGGGTGGATGGGTTTAGTTAATTGTGCGCTTTTCAGAGAATGCGCAAAATCCCACGGGTTTTATTAGGGGATTGATATCGGAGTAATAAAATGTTTGAGAGGTAACAAAAATTTTGAATTGTGGTTTTAAAATGAAAAATTTTTTAAAAAAAATGTAAAAAAGAGGTGTGCAGTGGGAACATTTTATGGCTTTTAAATAGAGAGAGTTGAGAAGAATACAGATCGGTACCCTATGTTTATTTATGAAATAGTTCTGTATTTGAAATGGAGATCTGTTGCAAAAGTGCATGAGAACATTTTTTTTGATCGAAAAAAAGTTTAAAATTTTTGCCTGATTGTTACTGAATTATTATAATTATAAGTAAAAAATGTATATAAAGTAACATTTTGAATAATAAAAATAAAATATTTAATCTAGACCTATTTTAACTACGATATGTGGCCTCTTGTTAAACAAAGATTGATTAAATTAGTATCTATAAGAAGTTTGGTTATAGTTATAAAAAAGTTGTATATACATAAAAAGAAAAATTCAATGTTTAAAAATAAATATTATATTTTTTCTCAATGTAATACTCTGTTAAATATAATTTGACTGAAATTTAAGAAAATATGTTCATAGATTTCTGCTAATTTTTTACATTTCAGAACGTTTTATTCTGTGTGACAACATTTAGCACACATTTTATTGGATGAGAATACGAAATTCCGAGTGATTTTTCTAATCTTAATTAGTATTTTGATTAAATAAAATTAGAATGAAATTTTGATTTTCCTTCGACAACTTTTTAACATTAGAGTGCATAAAAATGACTTTTACATCATTTTAAGATCTATGTTTATTTTCTTTGAATTGATGCATAATTAGATTTTGTATAACTTTCATGAATTTCGACATTTTTTAGAAAAATACTTTTGTATGATTTTCAACAATATATTTCATTGTTTCAATAAAATTTTTATATTTTGTATTGTTTCCTTTAATACTGATCCGGGTCAATTTTATTACATTGTTGAAATCTGGAAAATACATTTCTGCCTATTATTTCCTTAGTTGAAATGAGAAATCAAGACAGATTACCAACTATAGCAGATATATTAATTTTATATATTTTAATCTCTTTTCAATTTGATCTTTACAAATGCTTAAAGTATTTAATATTTCCATGGAACTTGACTCAATCAGTTAGACTCATCTACACAATTAGCAACACATATATTAACGATATACTTTACTCTCTTCTTCAATTTGGTGTTTAAAAATTAATTGTAGGCTAACCCATGAATTTTCAGCCATGTATAATTCAACAATATATTTCCTTGTTTCAATAAAATTTATATAGTTTATATTGTTTCCTATAATAATAATTCGAGTAATTTCATTCAATGTTTGAAATATGAAAAATACATTTACAAAATTACAAACAATTTACAAAATTACATTACAAAAATGCATTTTAAATGATATTAAATACAACTAATATTCCTGATGAAAAGTGGTTAGTCTCCATAATTATTGTTAAAAACCTATCAATTGTATCAATAAATGGTGAGCATATTTTTCTATTTAGCACTAATATAGAAAATTTCACGCTTTTATAAACTACTTCTTAATATTTTTTTTTTCAAAATTGAAAGAAAATTAATATCACACCGAATATATGATAAAAAAATTTATGACGCAAATAACTCAAATTCTTTGTATATTTATTATATTTTCATTAAGTTTTAGTTTCGAGTAGAAAAGTCGCAAGAATTTAGTCTACAAATCAACATTAAAAATTTTAAATATCCATATAATAAAAAAGAATTTTAAATATTTAGTTGATTTAGATTAATTCACATTAAATATAAAATATAAAACACAAAGTATGTTACGTTTAAATGTAATATACAAACATCTTTTTCTCCAAAAAAGAATTAAAAGCCATAGAAATATAATTAAACGGTTACTTTTGAAAAAATGTTATACTTTTCTGAAAATAAATTTGACAAAAAAAAAATAACAGATAAGTAAATTGAAAAAAAAACCCGAAATTAGTATTATATATATAAT
>JAOUZG010030345.1:1975373-1992865 GCA_026289955.1 Argiope argentata | reverse complement strand
TGGCTTCTGTTATATATAAAATCGGCAAATAATTTATTGAACCCAAAAAATTTGTGACCATTATGATTTAAAATGTTTCAAAATCCTTATCAAAATGTTCCTTTAATTGCAACTAAGAAAATAGTAAATACGATAAAAGAAGACAACAATATGACAATGAATGGCAAGAACAAATAATGATAAAGTTCCACCTGATGTATCAACATTTCCAAACCTCAATGATTTTTTTTGGTTTAAATATAATTTTTCTTCCCAAGCAGGTTGTATTTCTGAGACCAGCGGAAATAAATTAATAATAACTTTCTCGCACACTCTGTAATAAATTTGTCATGCCATAGAGCAACGGCGTGCAATAGTTACGAATTATTAACTTTTAGCGTGAATTTAGCATTTCTACTGAGTCTATCTTGTGATAATTGGTGATTAATCCCTACCATGTGGTTGAAAGAATTCTAAAATAAAATTTATGCTTTAGACATGTTTTTCTGAACAGATTAAAACAAAAATACAATAAAGTAATATAAAAAAACAATTTTTTAAAAAGCAATTCTTACTTTGTTAATTAGGATAACTATCATATCAAAGATAAATAACATGGGTGAAAAACCAAAACAAGATTTCCTGAACCATAATATTAAACAGAACATTACATTTAGAGAGCGCTAATGCTGCTACTACTAAAACACAAATGAGTTG
The DNA here is from genome assembly GCA_026289955.1 of Argiope argentata. NCBI lineage: Eukaryota > Metazoa > Arthropoda > Arachnida > Araneae > Araneidae > Argiope > Argiope argentata. The sequence continues at coordinate 1,992,169 of JAOUZG010030345.1, read as the reverse complement.
AACTAAATTAACAATAAGAATTAAGTTTAAAGTAAGGAACATAAGGGAAAAAATACAGGGAATCCGGCCTGAAGACTTTTTCAAGGGTTCCCCTCGGGCAGGGATTCAAACCAGGGATTTTATCTGTGAGGGATCTGACACTTTTGTTTTGTTCTTTTTCTAATTACTGTTTTTTGTTTCCTTGTGAGGGTTTGAGAAGGTCTCTCTAATTCTATTTAGATTCACAAAACATTTTAAAAAAATTTTGGTGTGTGCTTTTAATGATTTATTTTAATTTAGGTTTTACGGTCGTTTGTTTGATCTAAGCAATTCGTGTAATCTATTTAGTTTAAAATTTCTTCTTGTAATTCTGTGATACTAACTTATCTCTAAAACCTCGCTTTCCGAGGATTTTCGGGTCACGAGGGGTCAATTTTTTGACAAAAGTGCCATATCCTCACAGAAAAAATCCTTGGTTTGAATCCCTGCCTGAATCGCTGCCCTCCCCCCCAGGTTGAAGACCCTTGAAAAAGTCTTCAGGCCGGATTCCCTGTATTTTTTCCCTTATGTTCCTTACTTTAAACAATTCTTATTGCTAATTTTAGGTAATAAGGAAACATTTAGGAACTCAGGTAAAGTTTCATTTTATTTACTTTTTACTAAATAATTACAATTGTTTTTGTTCTCGTGTTCCGTTTTACAACGGAAGAAGAGGTTCAATAGCTCCTAAAGGTATGGACTTCTAAGCATCCGAGGGCAAAAATCTGACTTTTAGCTCACATACTTCACAAACCCTTTTTACGGAGTGTACTTCATTCATCCACACATCGCAATTTAGATCTGAAACAAAGTACGATAACGGCTGACCCAGTACCCCCAGTGGTATTATTCTACACTTAAAGAAGTTTGTGACCACGACAGATTTAACGTCCACCGAACACGGAGAACCTTCGGCTGGACGGTTCGAACTTGCAGCCAAAGGGATGCAAATCCATCACCCAACCAACCAGGCTTACTCGGCATTACAATTAGAATTACTATAAATAACTGACCAAAAATAAAAAGAATACTAACATTAAATTGTCAACGCCAATTAAGGATTCAAAGCCATTTGGGAGTTTGAAAAAAAATGTGGTCAATTGCGGCTTAAAATTCCCGTAAAATGTGTGAATTTTGTACACCAATTAGAACAACGCAATACAAATTGGACATTTCTAATTTTCGTTATTCTGTATTACTTTAATTCGAAAGTACTTCAAAATGAATTTAAAAAATTGATTCATTAACAATGTTTAGTTTTAAATGCATCAAACGTAATGAAAATAAAAAGACTCGTTTGAAATAATCGGCCGAAAATATGTTAAGGGTAACCTCATTGGCGTGGGGGAAAAACAAACTGAATTCGTTACTTATTTGGCGGCGGGGAAATGAAGATTTTTAGCGAGAAAGTTAGTTTTTAACTAATTATTAAAAATTTAATGAATTAATATTTGACAATACTCTATTAACATCAAAAGTCCTCCAATACAAGTTTTTTTTAAAAAATGCTTGAACTTAATTAGATGAATAAAAAGTATTTTATAAACGATTGCAAATTTGAACAATTTATATTTATATAGGGAGAGTGTGAACTTATAGTAGTAATTGAAAAATTGCTCTTTAGCCACAAATTCTCGTACTAAATTTGATATATTTAAATCATTGTATCTTTGATTTAGCAAATTTACTTATTTTGAGTGTACAGACCGACCAACAGACAATCAAGCAGTAGTTGTATTTAGCTCAAATTTTTACAGGTATCTTCAATATCGATGTTTAACATGCTTACGAAATCTTATCTATCTAGTTCTCTTCGTTTTGTAATTATCGTGTTAACTTACATTCGAACAGACTTGTCAGACTGACTTCCTCTGAACAGATTTTACACAAAATTCGACAGAAATCAGCTAATTTGATGTAAAGGCTGAATACCAAATTTCAACCATTCAGCTCCAACTGTTTTTAATTATGCTTATCACAGACAAACAGAGGATATTTTTCTAAAATATATCTTTAAAAAACTTAATTTAGTTTAAAAAGTGAAAAAATTTCGAGTTTAATTTTTTGACGATTTCTGCACTTTCTCTATACTACGTATAAAAGAGTATAAAAAGGAAAAACCACCATTTTTATAGCCTTGATACTCATATCTTCAATTTTTAACATAAATTTACAATATCTTATCTTTTTATTTTTGAAATGAGTAATAAAACTTTCACTTTCATTTTCGATAAAACTAAAACTTTTTAAAAACTTGTTTGTTTCGATTGTAAGCTATTCGAAAATGGATCTTAAAATTTATTTAAACATTTCGTAGACTTTAAAAATATATAAAATTTAATTTAAAAGTAAGAGAAGTCTCTCACTGATATATTAAGAAAAAAACAAATATTATTTTAAGAAAATTTGAAATTTATTTTTTTTAAATCGAGATTTATGGTAAAAAGCAAAATCCTTTTAATACCTTCATATCTTTTATTCTTTTTTGAGGGTCTATAAAAATTTCCTGGGCACTAAAACTATAGTCGCCAAGTGTTTACAAAATTTTATGTCGCCAGAAATATCCAAGCGCAACGTGAGTGTTCATTAAGAAACAAAACACAAACTTTCAAGATAAACGTGTTTATCACATTTCAATGTCCTTTGCTTTATATAAAATTTTATCTAAGGTCTCGAAACCGACTGACGCATAAGTGCACTCACCAAATAAAAAAGTAGTTTATAACGCCTCCTCCAATTGAAAGAATCTGAATCACTGTTGCAGATCTAAATTAAGACGAGCATCTGAGCCAATATTTCTGGTTTACGACAGCATGTGCAGCCTATAAAGAACTCTTGACATCAAGTTTGATCCAACATAAACAATTTTCTCCAATCAGCAAAGAAAAACGATGATTCTTAAGCATTATTATCCATTTGTGGATTTCCTCATTTTAACAGTTCTAAGTATTATATACAATAAAATTGTTCTTTTAATAACTTTGTCAACTAGTTAATTCTTCTCTTTTAGTAAACAGAGAAACTAGTTTCACATTTTAACGTACTTTAACTCAATCAAAATGTGAATGATTTATTCAATTCCTTTCTAGCTCACATTCCTCCTATATATAATTGTTTGAATTTTCAATCGTTAATAACATACTTTTTATTCATCCACTCAAATCCAAATATATTTTTGTTAAATCATGTAGTAGATGGCATTTGATGTTAGTACAGTTTTTTCAAATAATAATTCATTAATTTTTTACTAATTAATTAAAAATTAACTTTCTTGCCAAAAATCGCCAAATAAGTAACGAATTCAGTTTGTTTTTCTCCATGCCAATAAGGTTACCCTTAACATGTTTTCGGCCGATTATTTCAAACGATTCTGTTTATTTTCGTAATATTTCGTGCATTTAAAATTAAACACTGTTAATTAATCAATTTTTCGGATTCATTTCGATGTATTTTCTAATTAAGATAATACTGAATTAAAAACATTACAAATTTCTAATCTATATTGCGTTACTCAAACTGGAGTATAAAATGGACGCATTTTGAATTTTGCATTCAAGCACTAAATTCAAGCATTTTGTGTTGCCACAATTGCTTTGAATCCTTAATTGGCGTTGAAAATAATTATTGCCGTTACTATAAATAATTGATGAAAAAAGTATAGTTTTTTTTCATCAATTATTTATAGTAACTGAAATTGATCGAAAGAGGGAAGAATGTTGGTTGGAAGTTGGATTCGTATCCCTTGGGCAGCGAGTTCGAACCTGAGAGCCGAACTTTCTCCATTTGTGGTGGACGTTAAATCTGTCTAGGTCACGAAGTTTTCAATGTGGAGAGTAAAATCAGTGGGGGTACTGAGTCAAAGGTGATCGTTATTTGTTCCAGATCCAAATTACGATGTGTGGGTGAATGAATGATGTTCTCCCCTTAAAAAGGCTTGTGACGTGTGTAAGTTAGAAGTCAGACTTTTGTCCTCGGGTGCTCAGAAGTCCATACTCTCAGAAGCATCTCTCTTTTCGTTGTAAAGCGGAACACGAGAAAAACAATAACAATTGTAATTATTTAATAAAAACCAACTAAAATAAAATTTCAATTGACTTTCTTTTTTTCCCTAATTTTCTAAGTAGGAATTGATTTTAAAGCATTGTTTTTTTATATTACTTGTTTGTCTTCTTTTTGTTTTAATAGGTTCAGAAAAACATGTCTAAAGCACAAATAATACCACTGGGGGGACTGGGTCGTAGGTGAACGTTCTCTGTTTCAAATCTAAATTACTATCTATAGATAAGTGAATGAATAAAATGCACGAATGAAATCTACCCAGTAACTCCCAGTTTTCCAAAGGGCTGCCTATTCCATTCAAATATAATATTGTTTAATTATTTTAATTAAAGAAAAATTTCTTTGGAAAATCTGCTTATATCATTTTTGCAACTAGTACCGTTTTGAGAAGAAAGGGTTTAACTTGTCTGTCCTTATATAATTTTCTTTAAACATTTATTAATACTTTGACCCAAAACATTGAAGATTTTAAACAAATTTAGAATTTATAAAATGCCATTACAACTGTATTTCATATCTATCAACGCTAAATTTATGCCTTTTGACAATTCTGTACCTCTAAATCTTATGCATAATGTCTCTGAACATGTGTCAGAAGCTCAAGCAATTAATGCATTTAAACATTTGAACGAAAGTGGATACCTAGTATATTAAAAGTGGATACCTAGTATTTATATAAGTTGTAATAACGCTTTAGTGCTTCAATGTATATCGTGATTGGCGCCTTTCGAAGTACTTGGTATAACTATAGTAGTAAAATCATGAATAAAACCTAAGATGTCATGTCTATATAATAAAAATTTTATATTTCTTATTAAAAGCTCAATAAACACATTTTAAAATACTCTAATTCGATTAATACCTTCCTACAATTTATTATCCTCCTGCCTTAAATTTTTTTCACGTAATTTGGGGTTTGGTCACGTAGTAATTGTATATTGTTACAAAGCTGTAACTTTGCTTCTTAGCCCGAATTCTGTCATTCTATGAAATACCACTTTACGATCAGCCCTGATGTGTGTTAAGCGGGTCATCTGTGAACTTGGCGACAATTTAATTACTTGGCAAGGAATTTGTCAATAAAATGGATAGTGCTGGAAATTTCTAAAACTTTAATAATCCATCCAATAGAAACGGAGACATCCCCTGATTGGCCCAGAAGATCCTCGGCCCGCCACTCGGGAGCTATAAATTTCATAGCTTATATTTCTTATTAAAAGTGTGAATTGAACTTGAAGCGGAGTTGAAATAGAAGACCAGTAACGAGTTTTCAAGGGTATACCGAAGCAAAGACGAAGGAGTATGGAGCCCAAGAGAGTGCTGAACTGTTGTTCTATTGTCTACTGTGGAAGCAGCGTTGGGTAGGGTGTGGAGTAGTCAATAGTGTGGTAGTGAGTCGACAGGTAAGCGAGAAGACAATGAAATTTTCAGACGTTTAAAAAAACCATAGAGCGAAACTCAGAAAATCCTCTCTCCTGCTTGATTTTGTCTGACCTTTTTGTGTGCTGTGGTCGATTACTACTTATGGATTTCTCTCGGTTGTAGTTAGATTAGATGGAATAATTATGGAATTATTCCATCTAAAAATACGTGTTTGAGTGGACATGATATGAGTTTGTACGTGAAAATGGACAAACATTGGCAATGTAATGTATCAAAGAGTTCTAGCCACCTAAGCAAATTGGTTCGAGATGGTTGGCGACCGTTGGCACATCGACGGTCTGATACGTAAGTACCCTATCTTCTATTTTGGTTAATAGACGGCGATGCTATATTAGATACGAGTTCCTCAGTGAATTGCGATTGTAAATATAAAGGGATAAGGGGATCCTGTTCTGTAAGAGAGGTGTGAGAGCGTAAATGTCTTATTTTGTTTCTCGGGTTTGTGTTCGTTTTGTGTGCAATGTGATTATTAAAGAAATGTTCTCGAAAACAGGCGTCTTCTTGCATCCATTACGCGTATAATAACGATCTTCATTCCACCAAAATACCATAAACGGGAACGACTTCATCATATTTTTCTTTTCTTCCAACAGCTTTGTAAGTCAGCAATGCATAAAAATACTTTAAAATCATAGTACATTATCAATCTCGATTTTTACAGTTGTATTCTATAGAAAAATAAAAAAATTAAGGGAACATTTATATATTAAAAAAGTAATTAAACGGCTTTAGAATGTTACCCTGGAAAAGAGACAATTTCACCAAGTGCCAGAAAATCGCAACATAAAATTATGAGAGCACAGTAAAGAGAGCAAATTGTGTATGTAATTTTTCGAGAGATGTTATAAGTTTCAAATGTCCTTAAACTGGCTATTTCCTTATTAATGACAGCAGAGATAGCGAATCGCTTCTCAAATGCTATCATAATTTTAAAATCTTGAGTTTTCAAACTTAGTTTTATTGCATGTTGGCATCTGAAATAATAATTATAAAATAAAGACATGATGTAAAAAAATACAAAAGAATGCAAGAAAAGACAAAATTGTAGACCTGCAAAGTTGTCGGACTTTTAACTAGAGTTTTGTATAACTTTGTCATGTATATTATTAAACTGAAATGTGACATTAAATTTTAATCTAAAATCAATTCTGAAATGAGATCACATGTTAATTTAAGAAAAACAAGTAATTTTTACTTATGTTTGATGAATATACTGCAAATTGCAAATTAAATTGTTGATCAAAACTTTTAAATAAGTTCAAACAACAAAAACGCCTCAAAAAAGTTGCCATTAAATATTTTTTTCCATCCAATGAAATCATGGCATCTGTACTTATATGTTTGAGTAACAGTAAGAAAACAAACATTATTTTTTTCAAAAACTGACAAAATTGTAGCAGTTTACGTTGTTTTTGTTGTTGAAATTGGAACAAAGTATACAATAAAACTACTATTTTAGACTTCCGAAAAAAAGTAATAAATTTCTTCTTTAATGCTGAAGCCACACCCACTCAGTACTGTAAACCCAAATATAGGGTCCTCATAAATGTTGTGTCTCATATAGAAGTCGTAATGCAAACTAACTTGCTCTTCTGTTTATTCAGATGAAATAAACCTCATACCTTTCTTGGCGTTGTTGAAACAGCTGCTGCTTCGAAGAGGCGAATCGTGGGTTAATAAGCTGCTTTACTGTTAACACGCAGAAACATTTGGGAGCATCGATTGATTATAACTTTTGTGCGGAAAAAATCATTTAAAATCAAATACTAAACGTTTTTATATTTTTCTCTATGTTGGCAACTATTGAAAAGAATGGACGGGAAGGCATGAATGATAACCAAAATATTCAATTTCATTTCATTAACAATAAAATTTAATTGATTAAAGTTTCATCTAATTTTATTTAAATTTCTTTAGATGAAGTCGACAGGAAAAATAAATACAAAATATTATTAAGAATTGTTTAAAATAAGAATACTTAATTTAAACATTAATTGATTGATTGAATTATATTATGTTTCTTCTGATATAAGTACATAATAGTTAATTCATTAATTATTAAATATTTCAAAGAAAAAGAAAGAGATGAAGAAATAAGAAACAACTAGTAAAAAATAATGCATGGGATATATGAAAGATCATTAAAACAATAAATAAATTTTCTTATTTATGAAATATAATTGATTAAAATATTTAATATATTTTCATGTAATTCTGCTTTAATGAAGCATTCAGACAAAATAAATATAAAGGAATTATTTAGAATTTTTTAAGAATAAAAATGCTTAATTAAAACATTAATTAATTGAAATTATCATACAAACTTCCTTTTTATTGAGCTATTGTATATGTGAAATCCAACGACAGTAATGAAGATTGATATTAAAATTATATTTTAATATTTACTGTATTTTGAGAAATACGATTAGTAAGAATGCACTTATAATATTGTTAAAGAATAAATTCAAATCACATTTTACAAAATTGCGATATCTAAAGCTGAAAAAGAATTTAAGTAAAACCCAAATCATTATCTTCTGAGAGCGAGATTAATTATTCAAAAGTAAAAAATCGTAAACAAACTGGAAGTTGACGTCATTTCATAGAAACGACAATTAATAATAAATTTAATTAAATATTTCAAACAGTACTGGCAAAACAAATCTCAATGTCATAGGTCAGGTGACTCCCTATCTACCAGTGAAAAAACGAAATTTTTCCCTTCAAATTTCGGAGACACCAAAACTTCCTAACCAAAACAACATCATTTCCTCACATGACCAAAAGGAATAAAAAGCTGAATTGATAGATTTGAAATGAATGATTAACTTTTATTACCACATTACAAATTTGAAACTGATTTTTTTTTTGACACTGGTAGCAACTAAAAATGCTTTTTCATGCCTAAACCTCCACAGTACATTATCAAAAGAACAATTGAATGAAACATCAAATGCGTAATTAAGAATATTTTTGGTTCAATTTCTCAATCGCTATCTAAAAATCTTGACATCAGTTCACCACCAAACTCTAATATCTGACTGAAAAGTATAGAAATTGTTGATGAAACTTTAAATGGAGAGCAAGGAAGGATTTTTTAATTTTAGTTTTAAGGAAACTGTATTAATTGCAAAAAGTCTTTTTAACTCACCATTGCAAAGTAAGAAAAAATAATATTTACCTCCGTAAGCTAGAAGGTAAAAGTAGATTTCTTTACATCTGAGTTACAATCTAACATCATTAATTGCTGATGCTAGAAGTAATCAAAATTAGGGCTTGAAAATCACTTTTCAGCCCGTAACTTCTATGACATTGCAATTATCAAAAACTTTAAATTCAGATGTTTTTCGCCTTAATGAGGCGTTAATTTGGCTAAATGGATATATTTTTCTGTCTTCAATATTAAGATAGCTATAACGAAATGAGAATTCAAACCTCTCCACCATTTGCAACCCTTTGAAGATAGTTGGTTCGTTTACTAACTCATCCGAGATTTTTATATTTCTTACAACATATTCCTACCCGGTGAAGTAAAGAAGAAATTTTCTCGAAATCGTGCCATGAGAATCATTATAATAGTTAGTCTGACTTTTGGAATCTACATAAAAGACATAAAAGGTCTTGATAAGATGGGAAAATGGGAATTAAACACAACTTATGAGAATTTTCTAATTAAGTACATATATTTATATTAAATAAAAATCTATATTATTTTCGAATTTTTTTTAAATCTTAAAATGTTGTAATGCTTCAAACGAAATTTTCATTCCCATACAACTTAATAGCTTATCTATGAATTCGATCCAGATTTTCATTCTTTTTATAACATATCCTATCCGTTCAAATCCAAGAAATATTACTCTAACATTCCACTCTCGTCCTTTATTCCGATTCTTTCAAATATTCTTTTTTTAAAATAAAGATACTTATGTTTCCACTATACATTTTAAAAAATAAAAACTTTACCAATCTAAAAAATTCTATAATTTTAATGTTCTAAAAACACATTAAATTTTAGATTTATTCCATGACTCATCATTTACAGTCTGCTGACCACTTCGTAAAATTGGAAAGATTTGTAAGTAAAAACATAGTAAAAGAATAAATTCGTACGCATCATTCAAGACCAAAGCTCTTCAGCATAAAAATAGTTCACTTCTACGGCAGGGAAACAGCAAGTTTTCCATTCTTTGAGTTTTAATCCAGCCTCTTTAAGGGAGGTTTTTTAAAACGTTACTATGGTTTCTGGAATCTAGTTAAATTAAAAGGAAAAGCGAGCGAAAGGTCAAACAGAAATTGCGGAAACCTTTCAACGTGTTTATTTCCTAGTGTTTTTGAAAATGCATACTCGTTTTGACGATTTCATCTGAAAATTGCATAAGGGAGCTGTTTCAGATCTGTATTCTCCATGACTGCCTTTTCAAAACCCTTTCAAGCTATCTTTTTTATGGCAAAAGTACCTTCTTTTTCGCTTCATAAATATACTTGTTTCGTTAAACATATGTTGATAATATTGTTACATTAGCATTCCTTTTAGATTTATTCCACAAGATCATCATTTGCACTCTGTTGACCACCGTAAAACTGCAAGGATTTGTAAGTAAATATATTGCAAAAGAATAAATTCGTGAAATCCACTAGGAAGAATAAATTAAAGAATAAATTCGTAAATCCTGGTAATTCGTGATTCAGAATTTTTATTAAACTTGATAGTTCCGAAACATAAATTACCAGGAAATGAACAGTAAATGCATCTAAACTTTTATACATATATATGCAAAAGTTTAGATATTTGAATGTCATAATATGGGATATATTCATTGTTTTTAGTTTTAAAAAATCATGTTTAAAATTTTTAAATAAAATTAATTTTCTCACAAATATTATAAAACATAAAATTCTTTTGTCATCTGAAATGTTTTATTAAAAAATTATAAAGATAACATATACCAGATGATTTTTAAAAATCACTTACAAATAATTTTTTCTTTAATTTTTTCCTAAGTTATTAATTCTTGTTATACTAGTACTGTCCATTTTTTACCAATGCTAAAATATAAAAGGGCCAGTAAAAATATTTTCAAAAACGATGCATTAAAATAAAAGGAGAACTAAAAAAAATATATAAATAGAAAAGTTCAAAAACTTATCATTCCTTAACAAAGGAGCAATTATAAATTTCCTTATACCAAAACAGTCTGCATTGATTTTGATACAAAAAAGCATCATTAAAAAATGAAGAAAATGCACCACAGAAGTAAAACTGGTATCGTTGAATAGGCAAAACTGTAAATTTTCAGACAGCGTAAAATAATTTAATCTTGTATTATATTTTTTGATATTACAATGGAAACGGAAAAAGTTTGGTTGATTTTTTATTAGTTAAATATTCAATTAATATTTTTACTTTGAAACGATGGAGATACTACAAGCGTAAATTGATAGTACAGCTTATCATGCTTTAAATAATTAGCAAATTAGCTGATTTTTAATTTGAAAATAAAAGAATAGTTTTTGTAAAAAGAAATAATTAAATATCAAATAATAATTTTTCGATGCATAATTTTAAATCAACAATTTGTCTTAGAGAACATTCGGCCCACTTTTTAATTAAGCTTACTTTATAACGCAATTATATTCCAATAAACATCCTCATGGTGAAATATTTTTGCTCTAAACTGTAATTAACTTGTCGAAGTAATTCTATAATGACTTCGCTCATTTTGTTACGTAAAAGTTTTAAAAACGATACTAAAACAGCTATAACTGCACTTTGTACTCCCATTTTCATGTTTACTAGAGGAACTTGGAATAAAACTCTAATTACTTTGTCTCATAAACAAACTTCTTTGTTTATCTAATTCAAGTATTAAGAAGGAGGAGTGGTCGATATTTTTAAATCGGAAATAGAGTCTGACCAATGAACACCATTTTGGAATGCAAACGGAAAAGAAACTTTATTTCGTTGACGAAAGGATTGTTGATAAGGAATATGCAATTCAGCACGTCTCGGTCTCTATTTTCACTTTCACATTATTTCGCCCATCTATATCTGAAGATTAGATCCCGATATTATTAATCACGACACTAATAAATTATCCACGGATGATAAATATTCAAATATCCACTTTTTTTAAACTATCACAAATAAATCTCATTTACCTATACAAAAGCCCACCCGAAGATTTCTGGATATGTTTTCACGTCTTCTCTTGATTTAATCATTTTTCGAAGAGACTTCACCTTCTGATTATTAATTTTTTTAAGTACTTTTTTTTTCATTTTCTGAACAAGTGATATATATGAATAAGGTTTGAAATAGAACGAATTGGTTCCTTTTTTTACAAATGATTCCAAAATTCTGATCGGTTCCTGCATGTTTAATTTTATTTTTTACTCTGTCGTTTCATTGTCAGCAAAATTTTATTAAAATATAGAGCGACTAATGGCCACTAATGTGACAAGTCTGGTTCAAAAATTATTTTATAGCATCCATTTTTGATCATAAATACTGATACCAAATTAATTTTAAAAAATGTACTGTGTATAACTTAATTAAATGACTAAATGGTGCGACAGGAGAGAGCATCACCCCCTTTTCGCCAAGTATATTTAGCGTCAAATATGGCAATCCGATGTTTTCATTGGAGGATATCTTCCTCCGGGAGATAATACGCAAGAGTTGGCGATTTTGAAATGTACACCAAGGGGGTGATGTTCGCTACGGATCGGTCGACTAAATAAATAAGAAGTTAAAGGATGAATTCCTTTTAATTTCATACGAAAGTTTAGATTTTAAAAAATTAATGTTATTAGTTAATATATTTCTGCATTAATATATTCTGATTTAATTCCAATAAGCGAAAATCTTGCATTTTCTCTAATAATCTAACACTATCAATGCCACTAGTGCTCAGAATTTTATTTTCACTCTCTAATATGAGAATCTTGTGCTTCATAGTAAAACAAATAAATACAGCTATTCATTTAACACTCCTTTTTTAGTAATTAAGACCTAACTTTGGTGTAGAATTACAGTTTGTTGTTCCAATTTCATATACCGAATTTTATTCATTTAAGACTTTGATTTTCTTTATTTATCACATATCCCTACAGAAGAAAATTCAGACCAACAGATGTTTTCCCCTTGACGAATTCAATTCTAAATTTGATGCAAATATACTTTTTTAGATTATAATTCTTTATACCAAATTTTACTCGTCTGGCACCTTATATTTTATAGCCATCGTGTTCATGTGAGTTTGGACACCTGGGCAGTTTAGTTTAGTTATCTTAACGTCCCGTTGTAAAGCAACATTAAGACTATTCTGAGATGAACTTTGTAATTTTGAGTATCGATCAGATGATGAGGACGACAACTGATCTGGCAACCCCCTCTACACACCACACCAGCGGGAAGACGTTCAGTCTGAGGGATTTAACGTGCAACAGGGCCCCCTCTCTCACACGACAGATCTTTAGTGAGATCGGGTCTCGGACCTGTAACCTTACCTCATGAGCCGATTCATTACCATCAGAGCACCGCACTCAGGATACCGGGACATACAACCTCCCTGTAAATTAATTTCGTGCAGAATTTGACAGAAATCTACGAATATGGGTTAAATTCTACATGTCAGATTTTGCTTTTCGAACTCAAAATGTTTTCGAGTAATCGTATTTCCAGACAGATCTAAACAAATATATTTCTTTGAAAACTGATTCGTGGAGACTCATCGAAATTCACTGGCTAATTTTTTGAAGATTACATATGCATTCCATTATCATATTTCGGATACGAGGAAGTAAAAATTCTAACATTTCGATTAATATTCTAATTATTTAAAAATTTTATGAAATCAATTCGAAAAAAAATATTATAATAATGAATAATGAATGAATATAAAAAATTATTTAATAAAATATAATAACTCGTTTCTAGGTACGTTTTTCCTTCCTCCTCCGGAACAAGTCTGAATCCAATTTGATAGTTCTAGCTCAAATGGTTTGCCTTGTACAGTGCAGACAGCCAGACAGATTAAGGAATACATCCACTTTCGCTTTTATTATTAGAAAAAGCTTGTTTATCGATTTGAAATATAACCTGTATATTAATTCTATATCTTGCAAATAATTTGCTTCGTGATTTCGTCGGAATAGAATGTTTCGAATTTCAAGCTGTAAAAGATTTTTAACTTCCATTAATTTAGATATCTGATACCTGCAGGTTATATTAAGTTGATGTACTTCTTAATAAAACTCTATAAATCTTATTTAAAAGTAAAAATTCAGTGCAAACAGAAATAATAATTAAACAAATCGAGCGAAATTCTCACTAAATGCAAATGCATTCATGCAACCTACAGTGGCTTAAACAATTGCGAGAGTACGCCTTAATTTTACTTGATAAACCCGACTTCCAATTTAAATAACATATTATTAAGAAGTGAAAACAGTTTTTTGTTTTTACACATAACAAACAGTTTAATTTAAACTACAAGCAAAGAACGATCAACGAAAGTTTTCTATATTGAATAGTTTCAGAAGCCTTTTAACAAACCAATTCTTTAAATATTCAAAATATTGAGAATATAGCAATGAAATTTTTATACTATCCCTCATAGAAAGAAAGTGCCAGTATTTAATTGTTTGTATTTTGGCTGTTGTAATAGCCTCTAAACTTCGTGGTAGAGATTCGAACATTTTTTGGGGAGTATCTGAAGATATTTTATCAAATTCTTCTGGCAATATTTGTTCCTAATTAAGTTTTTGAACCGCTATTTCGAGTATGGCTCACAAACATTCGATAACATTGTTGTAAGGAATTGTGGTATCTACTGTTTACAAAGAAAAAGAAACTCACATTTTGAAGTTATTTGCATTTTGTTTGGAGTTGCTGAAAAATAAAATTTTCTATGTAAACCTAAATTTTTAGATTTTTTCATTAAATTATTTCGAAGTATATCCAAGTAAATCATATGATTTATAATGCCATATATGTGGGAGTCTAACCAAATCCAAAAAAATTAGACTCTTCAGAATGCGGGGTTTTAGTGGCATGATGTCTAGAGGCTTTTTGATAATTACGGATTAGTTTCTAAACCAAGATTAAAATAATGCAAACGAAGGATGAAGAGACCTTTAAAAAAATGAAAGAATTTATTTAGAGTTAAAGGGGAGTATTCACAGGGAAATATTAAAAAGAATTCAAACATGGAGATATTTAATAAACAGAGAGTTAGATTATTTCCTCTAGGAGGACGTTAGAATTAGGGAAACATTATGACTGAAAATATATTGCCGCGTAGCTTTGCGAGTGGGAGCCGCTGACGCTGGAGACGCCTTTCCTTTACGGATGTTAGTCAGGCCTCTGGCTCAGTATTAATTGGGACAGTTTTTCAAAAGCTTGATAGATGGTATTGTTCTGGAATGTTGTACTAATTAAAAGCATCATCTTCTGGGAAATAAAATAACCTTTTACAATTCTAGCTTTGATTTAGTTACGATCGGATGTTGATAAAACAAAAAATGAAGGCAGATGATGGTTAAATAAAATAGCTCCATGGGATATCCTTCATATATATGAACTAAATTTCCTATCCCAATGAAGCCATACAACCCCAAATCATGACGGAATCACCGCCATGTTTAACGGAAGGGAGTAAATTTTTTGGATCGAAAAGCAGTATTAGTTTTCTCCATATGGTGGAGTAGCTGTCACTGCCAAAATTGTTGAAATTTCTTTCATTATTAAATATCTTTTTCTCTCAAAAGTTATTTGTCTTCAATTGAGGAGTTTTTGCAATCTTCAAGCGCTTTTTCACAGTTTGCGAGCTGGTGAAAGGCATTTGTCTAAGAATTCAACTTTTATGTCCAACTTTTTAAATTACATTTCTTACAATTTCAGCACTTATACTTCTGCCTATGAGTTGAGAAATTTTTGTAATACAATAATTACAAACGCCTTTCAAATAATGTCAAAATGTGGTATGTTTTTCACTGTAACAAGGGATTACACACACCACCACAGTACCCCAATATCAATGCATTGACTATCTGTAGGCCGCAGTCAAAACAGTGTTCCAAAAACACAAAATTAGAAACAACCCCCATATGAAACAAGTGTTACAAGAAAAATTTGGCAAAATATCTTTAGATACCACAAAAATCTAATCGATATCACAACGTTTAGAGGCCATTGTAAAAGCCAAAAGACAAGCAAGCCGACGTGCTAACACAGGGGTAGCGAGTTTTCCATGTGATTCCAGTCCTCGTTCCGGCTTGCTCTTTCTGTGTTCTATCTGTGATATGTTTGAGTGCCTCTCTTCTGTAAAAACGGACTTGGTTTTCCGTGTGATGCTTAGTGGTGTTCGGGGATTTCTAAATGCTCAATAAAAACAGACAAGCAATTAAATACTGGCACTTTTTTTGCTATGCGAGATATTGCATAATTTCATTGATGTATTTTCAATTTTTTGAGGCAAAATTCTGCGTGTGTTTATTTAAAATTTTCCTGAAACATTTCAGTTTAAAGGTTTTTAGTTGATTATACTTTGTTTTTACTTCAAATTAAACTATTTGTTATGTTTTAAAGTAAAAACGTTGTCCAGGTAATGTGTTATTTATATTGAAGGTCGGATTTTTCAAGCAAAAGAACAAAGTGTTCTCCCAATTGTTTTAGCGTCTGTATATGGATGGTAAATAGACGTTTGTAATATTGAATATTGAAGTCTTAGCCATACGAAATAATATTCTAAATAACTCACGTAATATTATTGAATCCATATAATATAACATATCTTTACAAATTCAATAGTATTTAATATCTATACAAATTCAATAGTATAATCCCTTTTCAATTATATTTTAAAAAGAGGAAACTTCCAGCTTATAAAGCCTTAATAGTTTTACACAACAAATCATGTGGTAATAGAAAAAGCTGCATCAATACTAATATTAACTTTTTAGTTTGAACATTTGAACCATTACTGTTTAATTCGTTTAGATCACGATCTCTAATAGCGCCTATATGCCATTATATGATATTAAGCAATATTAGTAATATTGCATAATATTGAATAATACAACACCACACTATGTTTATAATATTTCACAATGTTCTATACTATTATATGGAAAAGAATGCATCTCGAATGCAAT
The DNA here is from genome assembly GCA_026289955.1 of Argiope argentata. Lineage (NCBI taxonomy): Eukaryota > Metazoa > Arthropoda > Arachnida > Araneae > Araneidae > Argiope > Argiope argentata. Next base: position 1,975,489 of record JAOUZG010030345.1, on the reverse strand, counting down.
TTGCATGCATCCGTATACAACATAAGTGTTATTGACATTCAGTTTTCTACTTAATTCTTCAATTGATAAGGCCGTGTGTCATATGAACAATGAACTATCGCTTCTCAAAAATACAA
>JAOUZG010030345.1:1964498-1975363 GCA_026289955.1 Argiope argentata | reverse complement strand
GGCCGTGTGTCATATGAACAATGAACTATCGCTTCTCAAAAATACAAGGTAAAATTAAATCATCCGAATTCGTTATAATTCGATAAAACTATTGCATAAGTTCCATAAATAATCTCATCCAATCAATAAATTTTTAAAAGAATAAATAAGATCACCACACTCCCGAAAATTAAGGAGGCATCAAATTAAAGAATATTATTGTTGTTTCTAATGGCATTTGCTATGGACAAGATCCCTGATGCATCAGTGAATTTATGCCAAATGAGCGTTTCTTTTTTTCAAGCAGCAGCACCTGGAAATAAGAGTACGACTCACCTACTGACTCGTCACATCCGCTTGCACATCCCTTTTTTACAGGGGGGGGGGGGGGGTGCACATTCACTCACTTCACAAATCGAACACAGTAGAAGATCCATGCCAAACCGAGACTCGAACCTGGGACACTCAGATCATAGGGAAAATTCACTACCCCTATACCAGGACGTCGGCAAACTAAAAAACAAAAAAGCAGAGCAGTTGAGAGAGTTATATGTATATAATTTTTCTAATTAAATAAATTTTTGGAGTAGAGTTCCATCAAATGGGACCCTTATTCCATTTAAATTGAAGACCATAATTCAAAAATAGACTACAAATGCTTTATTTATAAATATTTCAAAAAATTCAAATATTAAAGCATACTTTATAATGAAAATTGTTGGATATATGCACATTTTGATCATGCTTTGAATATTGAAATTAAAGGAACTGATTAAATATTTGCTAACTACAGTGATATTTTATAAATCCATATTTTTATTATTTAAATAAATAATATTAAAGGAAATACAATATTAGTATTAAAAGCATGACACTTAAATTCATACCATTTATTAGATACTTTTTTTAAGATATTGTAAAAATCATATTTCTGCAACAAAAGTTTTCGAAGTCATCACCAAAAGTGAAACTACATAAAATTTTAAAAGCAAATCGTTCTTAAAAACCCATTTCGCAATCTAAAGTACACTAATACCAATTTTTTAACTTCAGTTGGATTTATGTGTCATATATAGCTTCAAAAAAACATACGATTTTTATTATTTGAATGAGAATTATCATACAGATTTAAAAAATAAAATAAAATTAAAACTAGGAAACCAGTTTTTAAGATTAAAAAACAGTTTTGGAATTTTAAGTCAAAAATTTCTAGTTTTTAAAAGCTGTAAATTCTAAACTTCCGTCAACTTTAAGACTTTCGAAAGAGATGCAATAAAATGTTTACTTATCATCTGGACAGCCTAATCCATCTTATCCAAATAGAGCATTGCAGAACTTATTATTTCGTAAATCGCACTGCAGTGTTATCAGTTCTTGTGTTTTCTGTGGTTTGGGGAAAACGAATGGGGAAAGTGTTGGTAAATGAAAGCGATCCTTTACCTTAGCATGCTTCTTATCAAAAGCTCTGTTAGCTTGTCATTTATGTAGCGGTGTTCATATTTCAGTTTTTTTCAACTAGTATTTTGTGCTTGAAATGGCTACAACGATTATTATCAAATTTACGAAATGAATTCTTAAATCATTTTAAAGTAACTACTTGTGATTTCTTTTTATTCAATTTTTTTAAAAAAAATTGATTCGTTATTTCTAGTTTTAGATACATTCTATATGAGGGGTAAGTAATATTCTGAAAATATTCGATTTATTATTCAGTTATTAATTAATTTATATTATTATTATAAATTTTTCGCCTTATTATTTCAGCATTCAAAGCTAATATTGCATATTATTTAAAGAAAAAAATAATTAATAGGATTCCACTGAAATCGGAAGCTTGCCATTATTTCAAAAAAAGTTTTTTTTAGTTGCAAACTAGTGTGTTATGAAATGTTAGAACAATTCTAATGTGTATTGCAATTCATTTTTATGATACAATAATTATTTTTTTAAAAATATAACGCAATGTATATGTATTTTATTTCTGCAATGTATATTCATCTTATGCAATGTATATGTATTTTATTATATAGAAGGGAGGAAATTTTGCCTTGTGATGAGTAATTTAGAGAAGATTACAATATATAACGCGTAATTTTGTTTTAGAGTAATTGATATCATAAAATTTCAATGAATGGAAAATAATACATTTTATAAAATTTACTTATATGTAAGAAACACTATAAAATTGCTGAAAATAGTGTTGAATTGAAATGCATTTTCAATCTGCATTCCACCAAAAAAATTCTTGTATTAGCAACTTTTAAAATATAATCTCATTATTTTTTTGAACCTCATTATTTTTAAATTGCAAACATTATTATTCTCTACATGAAACTTGCTTTTGTATTCGAGATATATTTAGATATATTTATAAACAGAAACGTTTTGAAAGCATACGTTTTTTACAAACAATTAACCGACTGACTATTAATTTTAAATGTAAAATTTTAATGTATTTAAGTTAATATAGTATTTTAAATTGATTTGAAAATTCATGAAATGTTTTTGAACAGAAATATTTTTATCAACTTTTTTCCCAATTAAATGCGTTTATTGTATAAGCAATTTTTGGAAGAAAAGCTAGTTTTACATTGTTGTTGTCTAATCTTTATGGTTGATAATATAAAAATTGTTTTTATTTTAAATATATACTTTTAAAGAATTAATGCCATAATGAATGATATGATTCATTATGACATATGATTGCTTTTGTGCATATTGTAATTCAAAAATCTTCATGCATTATGCATTCCTATATTTGGCCTTTATCCAGTGTAAAGAAATTAAATTAAATAAATTTTTTAATAACTTAGAAATGTTTTCTTTTTTTTAACATTTTTAAATTTTATATAGTTTTTTTTAATTCATTTGATAACAAAATTTTATGTAATCGATTTATTTTAATTATGAAGTTTAACTGTTTGGAGATGAGTTAAAAGTTGCTTCATATATTCCTTTTCTTTTTTCATATTTTCATTTCTGAATGAATTTTCTTTCAAAAATCTAAATACTTTTAAGAAAAATCATAGAATCCCTTTTTCTTCTTTCCTCTTTATTACTTTTTGCTGCAAAAATAGAACAATGATATAGAATCTGAAAACATAACTTTTATGGCAGTGTTTGACAAATAAGTTTTTTTTTAAGAATTTACAAAATCATTTTATTTAAAATCTTACAAGTGCCTATATTAAAACAGAAATTAATTTAATTTGTATCTGATTTTGATAACTTCAACCAAACAAAATTATAAAGTTTTCAAATTTTTTCTATCGTTTTGAATGCTAAACTGTTCTATGAATGGCTGCTCCTTTTGTTGTTGAAACAGCTGAACATTCTCCGAAATTAACCATCCTTGAACAATCAGCTGTATCAACGATTGACATATCCTCCAAAGATGTCCTTCTCGTCCCTGTGGAACAATATTTTCTGCTTCATCGGCACCGTACAATTGTCAACCGAACACTCGTAGACCCCCCCCCCCCCACAGAAGAGCTCTTCATTCACCACCTAACGCCAATCATAACTCCCTCATGTTGAATGGCCCAAAAGCGACCTCAGTCACAGATGCACACGCTTCGCAGGGGGTTGCTTCCGATTAATAAATAGAAAGGACCTCCAAAAAAGGGGTGGCGAATGAGAAAAAAAATCCGAAGAGTCATTGAACAGAGGATTCGACCCCCGCTTTTTAGAAGAGGGGGCCAGCAGGTGTTCGAGCAACAGAGGGTGTCCGAGAGATCGATTATGTAATTCAGTAGCCTGTGATTCCCCTCTCGGGTTAATTCGGAAGGTAGTGGGAACGATTTTTATGGCATCTGTTGAGTCGGGGATGGTCTGTTCGGTAGTGGTAATTGCCTCTGTTTAGGTCTTGTTTTCTATGTTTTGGCAATTGTTGCCGACACTGGTTATCGTTGAAGCATACGTTCTAAAGGAAACAGGGACTTTCTCGGAAACGGAAATCAACGAAATTTGAGTTGTGGACCAAGTTGGTTTTAATCAATAAATGCCACATATGAATTAAAACGAGAGAGATATAGAAATAATGGATTTTTTACACTGCATTATAAAATCGTTGAAGCATACTTAAAATTTATAAATAGGGTAAATTTTATGATATACTATTTGTTTTCAATTGTAAATCGAATATATAAAGTGACACATAAATAAATAAATAAATGAACCTAACCGATAATATGAGTCGAATATCATATAGATTCTAAATTAGTATGAGCTATATGTATCTCGGAAATTTACGAATAATTTACAAAATTTGAAATTTGTAAATTATTTGACTGGGGAAGACATTAAGATATAGTAGCATATAATATTTACATAAAAACTTTGAAGTAATTATTATCTTGAATACCAACTGGATGCTGAAGGCAAATGGTTTAAAATCAAAGTAAAATTAATTATTATCGCATAACTTCTGAATGAATCTCTCTCTCTCTCTCTGTGTGTGTGTGTGTGTGTAATATACTAGTGTGGATAAATAACTAAAAAATGTTTAAAGAATGTATTATGTTATTAAAAAATACGATAAAAAGTTTCATATTTATAAAATTAAAATAATTTTATACATAAACAAACAAATTTGAGTAAACATCAATATAATTTTTAAAATTTCCTGAAAAACCAAATATATAATTGCAGAAAACCTATTATAATTTAATATAAAAATAAATGATATTATAATTCAAAATAAAACTAAATAATATATATTTTTTATTTTGAACTTGATTTATTTGTGAGTTTTTGGCATTCTAAAAATATACAAATTATGCATTTACGGATATGAGTAAAATAACCCATATTTTATGAAACTGGTTTTGATTAACCTGTTATTTGAGTGTTCAAGACTTTTCAGATCCTTTATCCAGTCACTTCTGAGAATGATAAATCGTAAATATTTACTTAGAATCAATTACTTATAAATATACATATGTTCATACTTATCCACATTAGGTCTTTTCGAATGCCGCAGTGCCTAATACATAAAGTGCAGCGGGAGAAAAAACGTTGAGAAAAGACAACAATTAACCTTAATTATTTATACGTAAAGTGCGACCTAGCTGATATAAAACAAAGCCGTCAGTCTCAAAATAGTCTTAGCGTTGCTGCCAAACGGAAAGTAAATATAACTAAACAAAATTATGCACAGTTTGTGGTTAATAACTTAAATAATTTTGTTAATCTTCTTGGCTGCTTTATACAATGAGATACAAAGAAAAACATTAATAAATATGCAAGTCATTATGTTTTTTTTTTCTAAAACGCCAAAGCGTGATAATGTTTTCCGTTTCATTCGCCCATCTTTTTTAATTTTGAAGTTCTTTCCCGATTATAAACAAAGGATAAAATGCACAAAAAAGATGTGTTTAATATTTTCACAAAGCGAAAGAGAATAAGAGTCAGTAATGAAATCTTGAAAATTATTGTTTAAAAATGGGTTTTTTTTTCAGATTTAATGTAAATAAAGGGAAAAAATTCAGAAATAAAATTGATTTTGAAATGTTTTAAAATATTTAATTCGAATAATATTTTTCTGCTTTTTTTGTGAAGCGTTTTCATGCATTGATGAATACAATTGAAAAATTCTTTATTTTAAATAATCAATTTAAAATATGTATAATGTAAAATATACAAAAGTATTCTTTTAAAAATACGAAATATTTATTCAAACGGAAGTATCAAAATATTATAAAACACTTTAACAGTAATGTAGGAAAAACAATTTATTCTACAATAATTATTTAAAAAAAACTAGGAGGGCAATTCAATTGCAAATATGATACTAATTATGGTTAAATTAAAAACCGTGGTATATGAAATTTGGTTTTTAATGAACTTAATAAAGAAGATTGTTGATTATGAGCTTTATAGCCCAATTAACTAAATATTATCAAATAGCAAATGAAAAAAGCAAAAGAAAAGTCAATAAATGAAATATGTTAAAGAAAATGCCATTATCTTATGGGTGGTTCCTATTTTCATGAAATTTCTTACATTCATACATGAACATTCCTCTTGTTCCCAGAGTGTTTATAACATTAGATTATCTAACCAGTTGGATGAACACAAGATGGAAAGAAGAAAAAAAAAAAGAAAGAAAAATTGTTAAAACAAAAAAAAAAAAAGATACGACAAACCATCCAGGAATCTCCAGTGAGAATCCCATCGGTGTCAAATCCTACACGACTGCATTCAATTTTTGGTGAATTAATAATTAGATGGAAGGGACAAGAATACTTAAACAAATGGTTACTATGGATTAAACTTACAGGGGAATGAGATTACTAACTGAAAAAGAAAAAATTGAAAAATTACATTGAGAGTATAGTATATGGCATGTATAAACATATAAACAATCACTATAGAGTCAGAAATACGAAGCGTCCATCTGGGTCCTGGGGTCGTGATTTCCATCATGAGATCTGCACTTTTGAGGAACGTTTGAAGTTGTAATTTTGGTTTATTTTCATTAGGAAAATTCTGGTCTCAGCTTTTGAATGGTCTTGAAGAGGTCTTGATATTTATGAATAGGGTTTACTACGGAATGGATTTTGCCGCGTGAAAGGTTATTCGATGCAACTCTCCTGTACCATTCTTCTTCAAGACTTCTTTCTGGCTTTCTCAGGTGCCATGAGAGAGTGAGCAGGCATTCTGTGGCATAGTGAATTGGAGATCCTATCACAATTAAAAGAAGAGCTTCCATATTCAACTTCTGTTCAAGTGTATTTGTGTACGTGGGCTTCAAAATCTCCAATCTTGCCACAATGTTCACTTTCATAAATCCAGATATTAATTAAAACCATGAAATGAATGATAAAATATATTTAAATATTTTATAAAAATTAGAGAAAAAAATACATGGATATCATATTGATATCAATGAAAAGTTTATTTTCTTGAATTTTAAAGCCATACAAGAATTATTTGTGTGCGATAATATGCTTTCTTGGCTTTTCAATTGCTATACTCAAATAGATTAAAATGCTGATAAGCTAAAATCAATTAAACGTTGGTTCGATTTTTTGGCACAAGCGGCAAATCTGCCCATGTTGAGTAAATCAAATATTATAAGTTTGGAAACTTATTTTTTAATACGCAATTACTACTAAAGATATAATAATTTGACAAATTTGGAACAGTTGCATCTGTGTTAGACAATCTGCACTTCAGAGCGTTTTGGATAATTTCTTCATCACGTATAATTCATATTTAAAGCCGAAATCATGTCAATTAAGATGCAAATATTATCTTTCATGCTTGTTAAAAAAATTCCAAATCATGATCGCGATAAATCCAATTCCTAAAATAATTCAGCATGATGCCAATTTATTCTTCATGTTTAGAAAAATAATTTAAATTTTACAGTAAATTATTTTTAAATATGGATAAGTAATCACCGTTATTTTAATAAACTTTACGATTAAGATTTGACTAGATAAAAACTACAAGTTTAACAAATTATGAATAACAGCTTTTATCAATCTTTAAATCTTTTAGGAATGAAATCAGCCATTGTTTTAAATATTTGTGAAAAATCAATCTAGTCTAATCTCATTGTAAAATAAAGAAATAAATTTTACCACAATGTAATAAAATATCACATAAATTACCTGTAAATATTGGTCCAAAATAACTCACGATTTTAATTTGACACCATTCATGCAGTAAAGTGTTGGCAATCCTATTAAATAAATCATTTGACAACAAATAGTTTAGGATTAGTAAAAATCATGCGTTACATGCTAGAATAATATATTACGCAAGATTTGAATTAAATAATAAACTCCATTTTTTTCTTTTAACTGTAATATTTTTATTGAATCGCAAAGTACATAGGGTAGTATTATGTATGGAATAACACATGGGACAATTGGCCTCCTTGGCTTTGTTGGCACATTCGCTGTGTTTTGTCGAAATATTCAATCACCATTTTACCCAATGAGGCTGAATTTCTTTGATAAAGTATTATTTCTAATGCATATGTGCTTCTTGGCTTGTTGGCATAGACCGTTAACGCCAAATAACCTCATAAAAAATCAAATAGAGATACATATGATACATGAGGGTTATTCCAAAAATTTTGAACTGTGAGCACCAGAGTTTCATTATTCTGGAAATATTATTCAACTATGAAACACGTTATTCTATCGATTAACGGCCCATTTTTACTAAGCCTAAACTATAGGCTGTCAAATGGTTTATTTTTATTAAGATTACCTACATTTTACTGTACGAATGATGGCAAATTCATATCTTGCTTTAATTTTGAGACTAATTTTTCAAGGCTGGGTGGTAGTTTAAATTTAAGATAATGATAATTAAACCAAACCGACCACATAGAGGAAACACTGTTGTCAAGGTGTTTGTTTCACATTTAAAGTAAAGGTTTGAGATTAGTAATACAAGATAACTATACATTACAATCAATTACAAAACAGATCTCATTGCTGTCAAAAACTCTTCGATAACTGCATTTAAAAATTTTCAGTATCGCTAAGACTGAGAGCAAATATTTTAATAAAGGGTAATATTTAAATACTTTGAAATTTGTACTTTTTTATAGGTTTTCGATAAACTATTGGAATTTCGAAAGAGTTGCATAATAAAGTGCTTTTATATTGTTCAATATTTTAAAACCCAACATTAAATTAACATAAAGAATACGTTATTATCGATGAAATTTGGAAAACGTGTTGTAAAAATCTGAAATCATGAATTGCTGTACACTAAGACGTTTTCTTTCTAGGATGATAAGAAAGCGAAACCTTTTTTTCTTTATAAACCACAAAGCAAAAAAAAAAAAAATCATAGGGAGATAAGATTGGTGAATCAAAAGAGGAAAATACTAGATAAGTATAAGTGCATTAGATAAATACAAGCATCATCTGAACGATTTTATTGGTCATTTTATTAGTGAAAGGAATTTTATCAACACTTGATCAGTTATCACTTTATATCATTGATTTAATTGAATTTTTCAGATAATATAATTCAGCTCGAAAGTGAAAGAATCGGTTAAACATTTGATCTGCTTACATAAGGGAAAAAATCTATGGGGCTTATAAATGTTTTTATCTTGTCAAATCATGATATTGTTTTTCGGATCAGGTTTTTGGCATTAACAAAAATCCATAGGCAAAAAAATTAAAATTTTATTATCTGCAAGAACTTCTCAAAAAGTAGGCCTTTAATAACGTGTTGCCATTACACTTACAAAAGCTCTGATGAAGAAAAAAATTAATGACTGCAGCAAATAAAATCTAGAAAAATGTCATTTTGGACCATGTGATTATATGAAATGAAATAAATAGGAAATGGGATATTTTTTAAAATAATAAATGCGAGACAAAGTTCTTTGAATCGTTTTCAATACTAAAGTGACTCATTCAATGAAACAATTAAAATGAATAAAAATAAAATTTAACTTGCACGAGCACGTAGTGCTTGGTCGTTCCAGAAATGATGTTCCGACATGATACATTGAAATATGTATAGCAGATTTCCTTTTAATATTTTTTGTTTTTTTTGAATAACCATCATTTATATTATAGAATAATACAAAATCTTCATAAAGTTTTCCCCTGATAACAACAACAAAAAAATCATTGAATAATATATTGTAAAATTTTTATTGCCGAATAATAGTTCCCTAATTTTATTTTATTTAACAAATATCACAGATAATGAAGTAATAACAATTTTAAATTGGACTGAAATCAAAATGGCGTTAGCGAATGAGAAAGCTTGATGTTTTCTTTAAAGAATTCAAATCGGCGTTTCTAATATAATTTCAGTTTTGGAATTATATATAAGAGAGGCATTGGCAGTTCAATTTATTTACAGGCTCAAAGATAGAATAAAAAAATCGTATGTCTATTGTGATAGCTAATGTTGACCTATAATTTGCGACAATCAGAACATCGCCATCACATTCTTTAAGAAGTTAAAGGTAATCACACAGAAATTTAGCTCCCTAAATGGTTTTATTAGAAAAATGTATAAGCATCTTTACAATCTATCGAAACAATCATATGTCAAATTACAATAGTTTTTGTAATAATAATTTTTTAAAGAGGGAATGATGTTATAACCACGCTGTATTTTCAATTTATTTGTCTTTTCCCGTTACAGTATTGAAGTTTTTAAGTATAATAAATAGCAATACAAATTTTTATTAATTTAAGTATTCAATTATTTTGAATTTTGATTAAATATGGGAAATTTTGGAATCTATGATATTAAAATGAAATATGAATAATTACTACAAGTTTTATTTTCAATAATTGATAATAAAATAAGAAAAAGGGCATTAATTTTTCTAAAAACTAGATAACCGTTTCAAATATAGATATATGAATGAATGTTCACATGTAGTGTGCACATTCATGATTAAATCATGCCACACTCGAGGTTTTTTATATTAGAAGAGAATGGTGATTGTCAACATTTCAAAATCCAGAAGTTAATTTCTTTAAGAAATACGAAATTAAAAATTAATGAAACATTTGTGTCATTGCATTTTATGTTTTTACAGAATTCAAGTAATTTTTATTGTTTTACCAAGTTATTTGAATACTTTGGAAATGTTGAAACAATTTTTAAAAAATTCCAAAATTTAACAATTTTGAAGTCGGATTTTCTCTTCAGTCTTTATTTATTTAATATGCCTTTTCAGTTTGTATGCATAGAACCTACAATATATTTGTGACATTAAATAATATTTTTTTTATCAAATAATGATGGAAGTTTTTAAGTAAGTACTTTCCATATAGAAATGCAGCTAGGAGAACCAATATTCCGGCAATAAAAGTGTCTAGTCGTACTGTGGAAGCGCAATTTGAAAATTAATTAATCCAGAAAATTGAATGTTTCTAAAG
>JAOUZG010030345.1:1924659-1964488 GCA_026289955.1 Argiope argentata | reverse complement strand
CCAGAAAATTGAATGTTTCTAAAGGAATTATTTACTAAGCTAATTTTACGCAATTTGAAAATTAATTAATCCAGAAAATTTAATGTTTCTAAAGGAATTATTTACTAAGCTAATTTTGCGAAACATAAAAAGATACTTCCTAAAAACATGCCAGATTATATTCAGGGAATTTTCGATAGTCTCACACAGTACCAATCAACCTCTTCCTATCAATTAATCATTATCCCGACTTCAATGAAAGGAAAATTTATTTATTTAGGAAAATTAATTGAATTTTATTTAATACCCACAACTTGCATCTTGGTATACTTTATTCTTCCCATACTTCCAAAAAAATTTTTTGTTTTCTTCTGAAAATTAATGCATGCTAAGAGGAATATTACATAATAATTATTATTACAAAATAAAATTTAAAATTATACATATAGCAATATGTAAATAAATATTGATGGAAAAAATTGGTACTTGGCAAGCGGGTCTCTTTTATTTTGGCAAGTGAGTGTAGAATTTAATTCAATAACACAACGTAATAATATAATTTTAAATTTTATTTTGTAATAATATCTATTATGTAATATTCCTCTTAGCATGCATTAATTTTCAGAAGAAAACAAAAAAAATTTGGGGAAGTATGAGAAGAATAAAGTATACCAAGATACAAGTTGTGGGTATTAAATAAAATTCAATTAATTTTCCTAAATAAATAAATTTTCCTTTCATTGAAGTCGGGATAATGATTAATGATATCACGTTACAGGATGTGCATTTTAAACAAGGAAAAAAAACAGAATTACTGTTTTTTTTGCTTTAGAGATTTCAGACGAAAATATTTTTTTCGCCTTTCATTTATTTAATTGTTTTATATATAAAGATTTAATATGATTTTAATAATTCAGACTATTGGCTATCGAAAGTTATTTAAGTTGCAGGAAAATAAATAAAAGTAGGTTTTCTGCATTTTCTTATACAACATTGCAACTTTTTCCTAAAGCTGAAATATCTTTGAAAATAAAATACGTCTCAGTTAAAATATTGTAATTATTTTCAAGACGGTCGGTTCCATTGACGCACGATCTTCTGTTACGATTGCCCAGTCAGCTGATTTTGATGAAGATAAAAAAAAATTTCCTCTTTCGTATTGAACAACGAGGAAAAAATAATACCAAAATATTTTAAAGTATTTTTTCTTTGTAAGATGATATTTCACCTTTTATAGATTTATTTCATTTCATTTATTAGATTTGCTGAATACTCCACAGGACTCAAAAACAATTTACCGTAATGAATTTTTAAACTTTTAGAAATAAATGTGGACTTTAAGACTTTTAGAAATATATTTTTTTATCTATATACATAAAAGTAAAAAAACTATAATCTTTTGAACGCTAGATTAATTATTAAAAAGTTAGAAATCGTAAACAAACTGGAAAATTACGTCATTTCATGGAAACGGCAAACAAAAAGCAATTGATGATAAATTTAATTAAACATCTCAAACAATACTGGTAAAACAAACCTCAAATGTCGTGGATCAGGAGACTTGCTATCTACCAATGAAAAAACTAACTCTTCTTACCTTCAAAACAAAAACGAATATTTGTTGCCTTCAAATTTAGGTGGTACCTTCTAACCAAAACAACATCATGTTCTCACATTATAATAAAATTATACCTGTTCCAAAATATCTTAATGAGATAGTGAAATAAATTTCCATCAACTGTTTTATTTCTTGAATTTTTTCTTTATGATGTAGAAACGGAATAATCGATTTTAAATATATAATTAATTTCTCTTGATACATGAGGGTGAATAATTGCCATGTATTTAAAAAAAGAAAAATACTGCTGTAAAATATGCCTAAAAATATTTTCAAAAATTTATTAAATTTAAAGAAAGTATTACATAAAATTATAAATTCCATAAAACTTTGTAAATTCCTGTCATATAGTTGACTTGACACATAGGAAGAACTAAATAACAAGTTTGATTGTATAGGTTTAATGTTCGGCGTTATCTTATATATTTGTATCGTGAAAACAAGGGTTTTACCTGTCCTAATTTATAGATATCAGCTTTATATCACTTTATAAAAAACTATTAAATTAATTTTTACGAAACATCCTCTGAAACAATCCTCATAAAGCAGATGTGTGGGCATATTTTCAAGTACTTGTAACATAACAAAGGTTATAATTATCACTTTTAAAGTAAATCAATTATAATTACTTAGAGGAAGTTAAAATATATTTAATTCATGCTTAAGCCAATAGACTTTCTCGGAATGAAATTTGAATGTTTTTAATTAAAGAAAATTTAAATCCAATATCGTAAAAGTTCACAAAAAATTCGCTTATAATTCCCTATATTGAAGAAAAATTTTAATTATGAATTGTATATGGAAAGGTATGAATCTGTTTAAAATTAAGACTTGTCAGAAACCCATTACATTCATAATTGAATAAATTTTGAATAACTATTTTTTAGTGCAATTTCCGTTTTATACAAAATACTATAACACATAAAATCTTTCAGTGGATTGCAATTTTATTTTTAATAAATTTCTTATTCCCACCAACGGATTATCTATAACTTTCCCTGTTTTAAAAATGTCTGTATGTCTTCGGATATTAATTAAATGGAAAGAAGTCGTAAAAGTAAAGTTTTATAATTCAAGAGAATTTAAGAATATTTCTTCTATTTGGAACGAAGTATTTCTTGTAAAGTAATATTTTTTGAAGTTTTCGCCGGAAAACGACAAAGCTTTTGTTTATATCTAATTAAATGACTTTTTTGCATGTTCAGATTTTCCCCTTGCTTTGAATTATATAATGAAATATAAATGTTAGTGTATTAAATTTGTAGAGAGCTTGGTGGCGAGTTTTGAGATGAGATCTTTAACATAAATGTATGCGTAACAATAATAATTTTTATTTATAAAATTAGCATTCAATAGAGTGTCAAAAAATGTAATGTTAAATGCATTCTAAAATATACATTTATATAATAATTTTAAATTAACTATACTTATAATATTAAATTATTTTTACTTACCTAATTGTTTTTTTTTAAATTTCTGAATTGTGAGAATATGCCACACCTCTTAGAATTCAATAACTGTAACTTTAACTATCTTAAAGGCCACTCAAGCAGTCATTTTGGTTCCATTTTCATTTTTGGAAACCGGGAATCCCCTTCCTGAACTGTTAAAATGTCGCTAACTTCCGTTTGCGCTCTCTTTCTGTTTCACTGTCTTAGAAGCAAAGATAAAACTTGTGTCTCTACAATGAATATATTTCGGTTTGAATGACAATAATATCGAAAAAAAGGCCTTTAAATCTCCTCTCCAGCCAGCGTTTGAAAAAAGCTGAATTGTGAATTTTCATCAACGACTCCGATGTGTTACAAAATTCTAAAGCATGGAATACGTTTGCCAAACATCATAGAAATCGACAGCGTTGGTTCCCACCGAACAAAAAAAACTTACAGGATTTTTCTTGCAGTTAAATTTCAATGTAGTTTCTTCAATGATAGAAACTACATTGCTTTCAAAGCATATTTCTACAACGGGCTATGAGTTCTTGATATATTTTTCAAGCATCGCCTAAGATTCGAGTCCCTGTATTTTTAATATTGTGTTCTATAGATTTTCATCAGCTTGATCAGGGTAGAAATCATCTGCCGTTTCGAAGGATTAGAGCATGAAGTGTTTTTGCTAAATCTAAAAAAATGTGAAAAATCTTCTTCAGAAAGGCAGAAAAAGAAGATTAACCATACAATTGTGTTTTAAATTGTCAAAGAAAAAGTGAGAAATCGATGGGAAAAAAATAATAATGAGTTAGCATCTAGAAAATGAATGTACAAAAACAGAAATAAAAATTTAGCTACTTTGGATTCAAAATCATCTTTCAACATTTAAAAATATTTGAACTAATTTTGATTGATACATTGATTTTCGAAATTAATGAAATCTACTGATTTAAAATTTGGATATCGAGTAATTGAAATGATATTACTATCTTTGAAAGAAATTTTCCAGTCTCCATTGTATGCTGTATACTATTTTGAAAGTACATGATTTTAATGCATAAAAATTTTGATTAAAAATTGATATAGCATTTTTAATAATAATTTATGTAGTATTTTAATAATAAATATTTATGTGGTATTTTTAATAATAAATATTTATGCAGTATTTTAATAATAAATATTTATGTGGTATTTTAATAATAAATATTTATGTGGTATTTTAATAATAAATATATAGTATTTTTAATAATAAAGATTTATGTAGTATTTTAACAATAAATATTTAGTATTTTTAATAATAAATATTTATGTAGTATTTTAACAATAAATATTTAGTATTTTTAATAATAAATATTTATACAGTATTTTAATAATAAATATTTATATAGTATTTTTTAAAATTTGTAATTCTTAAATATATATATATAGTATGTTTATACTTTGAAATTGGAAACAAGACATTTAAATTTAGTGATATTAAGAAATTTTGCTACTCAAAAAATTATTTTTACTGCAAATAAATCGAATTCAAATTGATATGGTTTAAAGTACTGCTGTTTAAAAAAATCTTCCTAAATAGGTATTTATTATTATTAAAGAGGAATTTTGCTAATTATTTGTTTAAATGTTGGTCAATTAAATTTATAAATTATACTTTAAATTATTATATTTTTATTATACTTATTATAAGTAATATTTGGTTTAATTTTTTTCATTTGTGCAAGTATTTAAATAGTAAGGGTCATCACAGAATGGAAAAATGTTTTCAATTTGTATTTCAAAAAAGGAAACAAAAGAGGTGTAAGAAAGAGAAAAAAATTACATTAACTGTCTAACCTCTCACAACTATGACGATCTGTTTTATCTTAGATTGTTAAAGAAAATGTAGTTTTCATCTTAATTTTCAAGATACAACATATTTCGTCAATTTTATATCTTCTAAGGCTTCTAGGAGTCGGTTCTGTACTTTAGAATACTAAAGAAAATGGGGTTTAGTATTATTAAAAAAATTAATTTTCTCTAAAGACATATTCAATGTTGGTTAGTCTAGATCTAACAATTAAAATACCATATTGCTCATTTTTGTAAGTGATGATATCTTGATGAATTATTTTTTTAAGAAAACAAAAAGGTTTTCACTATTAAATACCAATTTTATTAAATTAGTAACTTGTTTTAAAATATCGTGATATGATTAGGATTTTCGACAACACAATGTTATTTAGAAAATATTGCCAGTAGTCAAGATAACATGACGTTTAAAATTAAACCAAATACAAAGAAAATTGACATTAGTGTTAAACACTACTATTAGAAAATAATATATTCTTTCTAATTGATTTAATTTTAAGAAAATATTGTTTGTTATTGTTGTGAAAATATTATTTTCATCATGCCAATTTTACCTTTGATTTAAAAACTATTTTATAAGTATTTAACTGCGCCTTTTCTCTGTTGCAATATTATCTATTTTATTTATAATCTTTTTTGATATATTCTTGTATATTGACTATTTAACCCGTATCAAGATCAATAAATAAAAAAATTTCGAAATTTAAAATATATTTAGTAAGCTTTTCCAGCTTCCCTGAGTTTTATTAAAGGGGCCCTGTTGTCATACCAAAATTTCGATGATTGAAAAATTGTAATTATTTAATTTTAACTACATTCATAATATTGATTAATTGCTTCAAATTAATTAAAAAATACTTTTTCTGAGTTGCGTTCGTATAACATGCTTGTAGGGACGTAGTAGTTGCAACTTAAATTGAATTAAACAGTTGTTAAAGTAATATTTTAGATTTGTTTACAGCTACCTTCTAAGAAACAGAGTTCTGTTTCCGAAATATTAAAACATTAATTTCTTGTTTAATTTTCTTCACTTAAAAAGTGTACTGTGCGTGAGTGTGTGTGTTAGTTAATTTTACCAAAAGAGAGACACTTTTTTTCTCGAGTACAAAAACGTGAGATGTGCGTTCATCCCAGAAAACAAGAGCGGATGTGACAGAATTTCCACCGCCTTTTGGGGTTTTATTACAAGATCCCGATAGAAATTTATTCGATATGTGTCCATTAATGAAAGAGAATCTTAGGTATCCTTGAAACACCTGCACAGGCACCAAGTCTCTTATCTCTTTGCACATAATTTTCAATACAAGGAATTTTTTTTAATTAAAACACATGTTGACAACCATTAAATAAAAAAAAAGTCGTGTTTGGATCAGGAATTATGAGAACATTTTAGAATTAAGTGGCACGAACTAACTTAAGGTTTACAAAAATTCGAAAATTGTCCTATTATTTTAGAAAAATATTTTTTTTCTTCTGTTATGAAATGTTTTCATATGAAAAAAATCCCCTGTCTTCTGAAACGTTCTTAAATCAAAGTGAGGAGTTGTGTACTACAAATCCAGACAATTCAAATCAACTAACTTTATTGAATGATTGTACTTAACGATACTTTTTAAATTTCCTAATGGCGTGATTTATTAATATATTTTTAATTGTTTATATTTAATAATAAAAAATTAAATTAAAAGTCCCTTGAAACAACGCATAAACAAACAAATAAAATTGAAGTAATCATGATATTTTCGTTTCATTAAAATCGCAAATTAAGCATAAATAATTTTTTATTGGTGAAAACTGTTTAATTTAATGAAAAATTAAATGATAATTTTAATAAGTTAGATTTTTATTCAAATAAAATACGCATATAACGTAAAAGTAAACAAATATTCATTATTTTCAATTATTTATTATTCGGTATTCATTATAAATTTCAATTCATATATGTTTCAAATCAAACAGTGTTTTTCTGCAATTATAACAATTTTATTTAATAAAAAATTATTAATTTATTAATTAAAACAACAAATTTATTTAATTAAGCAAGAACAATTTTATTAATGAAAAAATTAATAATTAATTAATTATCACAAAACCTTAACTATATATTTTCCAATGTTGCATTGAACTGGTGAAGGTAAGCTATTCAACAGATAGGAATTCATAAGCGTTTAAAACTATTTATGATTTTTATCTGTATAAAATAACCATTCCATTATTAACGTAGAGAGTTGGTTAAAATTTTAAATTAAAAGTGGCTTTCAGGTGATAATGAAATAAGCTCCCTTCGTGACCCGTGCCATCCAAACGATCAGTTTGGAATGTTAATAATTCTCGTTGTCAAGCACCGCATCGAGCACGCTCGAGGCGTGAGTAATGGCTTTCCGGAGAGCTGTGACTACTTGAAATTTTAATGCGACCACAACTGTATCGCTGCGAGTCGGTTTCGCCCAGTAGGAGCTCTGCTAATTGGGTTTTAATTACATTTCCTAATGTGATCCGGCCGCGTATTTACCTTTCTCGACGCTGAGGAGTAAATTAGGCTCAACAGAAGAACAGTGTTTTATGAAATAAAAGCAGTAAGTTTGAATTTCCGCTGGAGAATTGTAAATGTATCATCTGTAAGTCAAAAAAAAGAACAAGAACATTTTTCTTTTCGAATTAATTTGATATTTCTTCTATTAAAAATTAGAATGTATTTTGACCTTATATTACAGCTTTAATATTGTTAATTTTAAAAATTAGAATATATTTTGACCTTAATGAAGAATTGTTAATTCTAAAAATTAGAATGCCTTTTGATCTTATATTACATTGTTAATTAAGAATTGTTAAGAATGTATTTTGACCTTAATAAAAAATTGTTAATTCTAAAAATTAGAATGTATATTGTTCTTATTGAAGAATTGTTAATTAAGAATTGTTAAGAATGTATTTTGACCTTAATAAAGAATTGTTAATTCTAAAAAATAGAATGTATTTTGTCCTTAATGAAGAATTGTTAATTCTAAAAAAATAGAATGTATTTTGACCTTAATCAGGATTTGTTAATTATAAAAATTAGAATGTATTTTGACCTTATATTACTGCGTTAATATTGTTAATTCTAAAAATTAGAATATATTTTCACCTAAATAAATAATTGTTAATTCTAAAAAATATAATGTGTTTTGGCTTTAATGAAAAATTGTTAATTCTAAAAAGTAGAACGTATTTTGACTTTATATTAAATTGTTAATTAAAAAAATTAAAACATATTTTAGTCCGGGATAGCCAGGTCGTTAGAGCATTGGACTTGTACCCCTTAAGTTACGAGCTCGAATCTCACCGGTCAAAGGTTCCTCGAGTGTTTGGTGGCTGGCACTCGTTAAATCTGCCGTGATCACAGAGTCCTCCAGGTCTAAAGTAATTCCAATGGGGGTACTGGGCAGAGATTATCGTTCTCTGTTCCAAATCTAAATTACAATCTGTGGATGAAGGAATGAAGTCTGCCCCATAAAAAGGAGTGTGACGTGTGTGTAGTTGCCAAGTCATACTCTTGGCCTTAGTTAGCGTTACTGAAAAACGAGAGACACTCAATCGATTTAAATCGCTGACAGGCCTTACAGCGGGATTTAAAAAGTGCACTAAATAACAACAGCAAAATATATTTTGATTTTATATTACATTATAAATGATGATACTAAATTTATGAACAATTCAATTCACAGTTTATAAGGTATCATAAATATTCGTGTCGAATTGCACAACAATATTTTTGGTTTGCGTTTTTGAATTAGGTATGTAAAACTTTATTCTAGTTTGTACTCGTATATGTCACAGAATAAGCAGAAAATTAGGAGTTCAAATTAAATAGTGATAAGTATTTAAAATACATATAAATTAACCTTCCAACATTATAGTGATTTTTATTAAATCATAATTAAATATTAAAAAGAGCAAATTTAATAGCATATTTTTTCATTTATTTTAAATTCCATTGAGACTTTTGGAATTTTAATGGTGCATGTTTTATACTGTTAAGAATTTCAGATCGGTACCCGCGTTGCTTTTTAAAAAGATTGACGTCATTGAAAAAACTTGGATCATCTTAAAATGTCTGTATATGCTTTTATAACATTCAGAATCTGAAATTTACGAAACCAATATTCTTATTTATCAGTAGTATTATCATGGTCAATTTTCAACAAGGAGCAATAAAATTTAACTTAAATGTAATATTTTGTCTTAGTTAAAAAAGCACGAAAGCTTGCCTATAATCTTTTCAAAAATATAATGTTCATTTAAAAAAAAAGAATTTTTATTTATATTTTAATTATTTTTAGAGAAATGTACCAAGACTAAAAATTTTCATATGCTATATACCAATTGCAATATGATATGATAATAACTTTTGCTATATACCAATTTGTGCTATTTATCTATATATGTGTATATATGCAATGCTTATATGAGTTTGCATTATATCTTACAAAAAGGAAGAGTTATACAAATGAAAAACATATCTACAGCTATTATTATAACATCAGAACATTTATCTCATAAAACCATACTTTTAATAAAAAGATAAATTACCTGATTGTTACGAAAGTTATATTTATAGTTTACGCTAATTATTAAATAACACTTATCGCGCACCTAACTATTGCAAAGCAAATATTCGTTCTGAAGAGGCGTTATTTACTTTTCTATAAAAGGAAAAAATACTTATTATAATTATCAAGAAAAGAAACTTAGATAAATATTCTTTTGCACCCTTTGAGTCTAAAATAACTAATTTTTGGGTTGCCTAACTACCTCTTTTTAGATCTCTGTACGCAACGATTCAAAAACGAAAAAGGTTATATAAAAATTATCAGGTAAAAGTTATTTATTATAAAATTGTGGATTTCAATTTAATATTGATCAATTCATCGAACAGTTACGTGACTTTCAGTTTTAGGATATATAATTTTAGAAGAGATGTTTAGGTGATATAAATAAAAAAACATAAAAAAATAGATAAATGAAGTTTGATATTTTATTTCAACTCCAAAGTTGTATAGCTATATCGATTTTCCGGCAAAATTAATTATCTGAACGAAGTTTAAGGCACTCATGTATTATCCGTCTTTGCCAACGATCACCAAAAGTTTTGTAACTCATTGGCGATGGATTTAAATTTGGCGATAAAGATCAACGGTTCACATCATTGCCGGATTGCCATAATTGGCGGTTTAACAACTCATTGGCGACGACTTCAAATTTGATGATAAAGTTGGATGGTATAATACGTAAGTATATACCATCCAACTCGAATTCGATACTCGATTCTCGATTCGATACTCGATACTTCGATTTGATACTCGATTCTTTACACTATAATTCGAAGTTAAACATAAAATTTAACAAGCAGAAATATATGTGATAAAATAAATAAACCGCTCGTTCTTTCAAAAAATATATTCGTACATTTCATCGTAAGTTTTGACTTATGGATTAACTTCTAGGAAATTCTGAGTAACTTGCCTTGCCTTATGTTAATATTTGAATATAGATACGTGGAATTTAAATAGCGCAATAAAAATAAATGCAGTTTAACATTTAAAAACAATTGTGTCTGAGTTTTTTTTTCTGATAATATAAATATTTAAAAAATATTATTGATATTTCCTGAGAATAATAAATTTGCACTTTTTAAAATTAGGAAGAATTAATTTTTCACAATGTTTTGCTTATTTCACTAGTTATTCATTTAAATTATTATACAAATATTATTCATTTTAGATTTTGATAAATTAATCAAAATTTCTAAAACTTAAATTATACAGGAATGAAAAATAAAATTTAATTAATTCCAAACTAAGTCTCCAGGTTTAGAAACGAGTTTTCCAAGGTTAAAATTTAAATCAAATCAGGTCATATAAAGAATCGTTTTACATAACAGATGATTAGAAAAAAGATAAACTATTTATACGCACATATATATATATATATATAGTATTTTTAACTCCATACGCATATATCGTTCAATTTTTATGTTCAATTCTTTCCGAAATGGCGTATAAATTAACAATTTATTTTCAGAAATTTTTATCTTTATGTGGGCGTTCACAAGATGGATTTAATAAACATTTACTTTAGTTCTTATGCATTTATTAATTTTTGTCTAATTTAAATGTTCTTTCTAGAAATCTATAGGAAGGAGAAAAACAATATCAGGAAAACAAGGGCCAAAAATTATTACAGATAATGTGTTTGAAAGAATTGAATAAAAAAGTATAATTTTTATTAGGAATTAATAGAACATTTTAGAATGAATGTACATAGGCTCATTTCAAATAAAAAATCAGAAAATTAATTCAGATTTAAATTACATTAAGTGATATCATTACAAATAAAACACACATTAGTACATGTATGCGAAAACTTACCTTTAAGATTAATTATTCATCGAACTCGAAGAATTAATTTAAAAAATATTAGATGTTTTTACTTTTTTTACAATAACTTCAAACAAAATTATTGCACAATATTCATTTTCATACTATTTTAAAATTCCAAAAATAGCCATTTTAATTATACTAACCTTATTTCCGTAACTTTTAAAAGTTTATTTCAAATTACCCAACAACAATGCTTTCCAAGGCTTTATTATGTAAGTCCACATTGTAATTGCATAAAATCATTTTTGTTGGTATATTATCGTCGCTATAAAATAAATAAATCTGAAATTATGAAATGAAATGAAGGTAAAGGTTTTAATCTGAATTTCCGAAGAGTTTTTCCTGTTCTAAATCTTTTCATATTTATTATTTTCACAATTTGTATTTCTTTAATTTTTCCTCATTGTACTACTGTTACTTCTTGCTGTAATTTCTTTATACTATGAAGTAAATGAAAATTTGTTTATACTTTTGGTTTATTCCTAAATTGGTTGATATTTCTTTGGTTAACCAAAGAAATATCACCTTACGGTCGAACTTCCTGACTAAGTGTATCCTGGGGCAATCCAGGCGTTCCAATTTTATCTTCCTGCATGTCTTCCTGCCATCCATTTTCAGGGTTAGTATCATCATTTGTGCAATCACCGGATATAGCATATGATTTATTAATTTCCTCTCGATTTCCGTATTTCTAAAGAGTTTTTTATTGTAATTTTTTTTCATACAAATCTAAGTTTCAGATCAGTAATAATTTTTTTCAAACTCCAGATGTTTTTTTCTAATACAATGTCTGAAGCCAGGAGGATACACCAAGAAACCAAGAATACTTTAATTTCTCGATCGAAAAACATATTATGAATGTATTCTGATGATGATTAGGTTTGTGTCGAATGTGGCGTTACACCGGTAAAAAACTCATAATTAAGATAAAAATAAATATATAGAATTTAAATAGCTGTCAAAGAACTAGCCATTCAAAAAAATTTTATACGCTTAAGTATTAGAAGCTAAAACAGCTTAAAGATAAAAGGCGAGTGAGAGAAAAAGGGAGCAAACAAAAGAAGAAAAAAGTGGAGACGAAAAGAAGAGTCTGCATAATATTCTACATCCACAGTATCATTCGAGCATAATTAGTAAATAAAAAAATTACTTAATACAGGAAATTAAATTTTGAAAACAGAAAAATCAAATTAAAAAAGAACAAAGAGAAAAATATAAAAAATAAACAAAAGAAAAAAAGTAAATAAACAAAAGAGAAAAAATAAGTAAACAAATGGAAAAAATAACAGAAAATATATATATATACAGTGGCTCAGTCTACGATAGAGTCCAACAATATAATGTATAACAATTAAGATCATTCTTTCATTTTAAACAAAGTACTCATTAACTTGTGCGTAATATAAGTTAAATTTGCCAAGAAGCCTTCAATCCTTTCATTATAAAACCTCTCTTAACTATTAGGTTTTAACTACCTTTAAATGTCAGAGGATTAAACCAAAATAATAATAGCTATGTTCGACTAACGCTCCCTAATTACTTGGACATAACTATTAGGTACTAATTACTTTCAGAAGTCAGATTATTAAGCCACAATAATATTAGCTATGTCCCACAAATGTTTATTAATTATTAAGTAATAACTATCACGTTTAGATTACTTTCAGCAGTCAGAGGATTAAACTACAAAAGTCCATTAATTAATAGGTCTTAACTATTAGTTTTTTATTACTTTCATCAGTCAGAAGATTAAACCACAATAGTATTAAACCAATAGTATTAGCTATGTCCCAGTTACTACTAAACCGTAACTACTAGGTTTTGATTAACTTTCAGAAATTAGAGGATTAAACCACAATAATATGGGTTATTACCCATTAACATCCCATTTTTAAAATATAAAAGTGCTGCTTTTGGACATATCTCAAGGTTGAGAACTATGATCTGAAGATGGGGAGGGTTTCTGAAGTTGAGTCCTTCAAATACAGGCGCCAATATGGCTAAAGTAGATTTCCTTTAATTTGCATCAGTCCTAAAGATATGAATAATCTTTTGGTGAATTCTCTTCTAGAGAGGTCTCTTCTGATATTTAAATCAAGGCTTTTTTTCCCAGTAAATTATTCTATCCAAGTGAAGAAATAAGATGTTTATATATTTAAAAAGTTAAAATAAACAATAATTCAATTGAAAAGGTTTATTAAATTAATCATAAACAACTCTTTATGTATTTCTAATTACTTATCAATTTCTATTTTTTTTAAGAAGCTTGTAATTAGACTTATTGCAGCAATAAAAGAAACATTCTTCTCCTTTTTTTTAAATATACTTCCTGATTTCGCATATTAACTGGTTGATTTAAGAATTTCCTCCAAAAATAATGTAAAGCAAATAATTTCAGAAATTTTAGAATTTTAACTATTTCTCACCAGCTTTGTAACCAAAACATTAACATCAGATAGACATCTCTCAATTATAATTATTAAAAAGACGTTTATATGATGATATCTGTATACTTTCACATGATATTGTCGGCTAAAACACTTTGAATTAATTATAGATTTTTCAGGAGGAAAAGTTACTTGGCATAACAGAGTGCAAGACATGGTATAATAAAGTAGTACTGATAAGCAGAGCAATATGAGTCACATGCTTCATGTATATTCCTATAAATTCCTGCATGGAAAGTGGTTCAGTAAAACGTAATGATGTTCAAGGGCAACTACAAAGATTCGTTTTAGTATAGAATCGATAGCGTTTATTACAATAAAAATGCATAGAAAGCGTTTATTACAGTAGAGATGCAAGGAAATACTATAAACGTCGTTATATCTTTTTCTTGTGCATCAATCTGAAAAATTATCTATTAAAAATTATATTAGTAAGTGAAAAGGTATAGAAAGCTGCTACTTATATATTTTCGTTATTGAAAAAATACTGCTCACATATTTGTCTTTAGGGGTAAGTAAAATTATCAGTTATTTAAATTAGTTTGAAAATAAAAAGAAATTTACCAGTTCCTCTAAGCAATTGTGTCACGTATACGTATTATTGTCAAACTTGTTAAGAATTCCAGTGGCGTCCACAATTGAAGGTCAACTTGGCCAACTGAACATCGAATTTCCTGTTCTAAGTAACATTAAAACTTGGTAAGCATGTTATTAAATATTCACTTCATTGCGTTATAAATCCCTTGTTTTAAAACATGTAGAACTTTAATATTTTGTCCTCAAGTGTACAAGTATCACATATTTTTTTAGATTACCATGATTTATAAATTATTTTAAGCAAGACATTATTTTTTATCTTTTTTTTAAAGTGTTCAGTTTAAAATAACAGTTTTATTTTTTTAGTAAAATAATTCTGAGAAACAAATTCACTTTCAAAGGAAAAAAAAATCTGAAGTATGATAATTATTTCAACGTAGAAACCTTCATCCGTGGCCGGCATTTATTAAACCGGTAATTTATTTTCCTCCGCTTCAATCTGTAAGACGATTAAGCACTTTAGAAGAAGGAAAGAATACAAATTATGATTCGCTGTGTCTTCGTGCTTGCTGATAAACCCGCCATTGCTCGGAATGAAAATATTTTATACTATTTCTTAAAGCATACGTATTTTTATGATTTTTTTTAACATATAAATATCGTTATTTAAAATTACAAAAATTTAAGTTTATCTTATCGTCTGCAGCTTAATTTTTTCTTAAAACAAAAACATTAATTGTACCAAACGATTTTTACGTCTCACAGCTTTTCGCAAAAATAAATTGTTCGTGAGTTCGCTGAAACTTTGTTTTATTTCATTAATTAATTTAAAAAGAAATTGTAGTTATTAATGAAGCGTTTCTTTTCTTTTTGATTGTTTTTCAAACAAACTATGAAGTTTCAAGCCATTGAATGTTAAAACTCAAGGTCATAAATTTTATTTCATTCGAATTCTTTTATTACTTCATTTATTCCAATACCAAAATTTAAAAAATACAAATAAAAAATACTATTACTACTGTAAAAAAGTAAAAAAGAAAGTCTTCTATTAAGATTCTGGAAATAAAATTAAAATCATAAAAATATTGTAATAAAAATACTATAAGTAAGCTGAAGATTTTAATTTCCTTAATGATATATTTTTAATTTTTGAAAAACGTTTGCGAATATTTTTAACATTAATTACGGATTAGTTTCGATTTCAACTTCTTTATCTTTTGCGATTTTTTTTTCTCAAGATTTTCCATGTTAAATTATTTCTTCTTAATAGTAAAATATCAAAATTATATTTTTAATTTTTATTATTTTCTGTTTTTTTTAAAGTTTTTAATGCATTTTATAATTTATTATTATAAATATTATACCATTTTATAGTATTTTTTCTCCAATTTATCGTAAATAATACCTCTTATCTCAGTATTTACATCCAAACTATTATTTTTTTAACTAAACCCTAAACATATAAAGATTTTTTAATAAGATTGTATAAATACAAATTCAAAATATTTCAGAATTCTAGTACGCTGAATTGTGAAGAAAAATGTTACGAAACACCATTTAACACAAAGACGAAAGAAAGTGTGAAAACACTTAAAATAAAATGTACCACAGTTGACTAAAAATATTTCATCACTTACTTAAAAACTGTTGCATAACCACTAGTTAATGTTATATAACAACAAGCAACTGCTATTTATAACAAGAGAGTGAGACTTAAACGGAAAAACTTCACTGATACGGAAAACTTTTTTACTGAAGAAATGGACGAGTTTCACAAAATCATTTGAAAGGTGAAGAAAGTATTTTATTACAGTAAGAAAGTTTTTGTAAACTTTATAGGTTAAACCTTACGTGAGTATCACCATTATAAAAAGCTGAATTTTTCTCTGAATTCTGTGATTCATAAGATGTTTAAGTGGGGGAGGGATGTGGGATTCAGTTTGACAATTTCTCCTCACAAGTAACAAATTCCTCCTCGATTTCCTTTTTGTACTCAGATTTTTTATTTTGACTAAATTATGACTTTTAGAACGATTTTATAGTTAAAATTTTGATGTTATACGATAATCTTTCAAAACAATTATTCATTGTATCATTTCAAAACAATCAAAAGTCAACACAGAAGTTTGATTTTTGTCTCCCATGATTTAAGAAATATGATTCTAATTTTTTGAACAATTCTTCTACTATATATATATTTAAAAAATAATCTAATTCATTCTTTTAATTTTATTCCATCGAAGTTATTATTTGTTTGCAACAAAAATTAAATATTAAAAAAAAGTTTAGAAATAGCACATGTTTAATATTCCTTATTTAATTAAAATTATTATTCATTTGCATTCATTTCATACTGTCATCCAGGAATATGTAAGTAATACGTGTTACTGATGCCATTTGTTTATTATTAAAAAAAGATTACTCTAATGATTTCATATGGTATCACCGGTCAGAAAGGAATGATAGTTTTTTCTTTTCTTTCCACACATTTTTTTCGAACTGAAACTTTAAAATGTTCAACGTCATTTTATTATTTACACCTGATTTATAAATTAAAACAATTTTATCATAGAACATTTTTTTCCGATAAGCCTGAAAACTTGAAAGCGAAGGGAGTATATAAATACGATACAGTAGCTAAAAAAAACATAATTATGATTGTTGAAACGGATCAGTACTTTAGAGCCATTCAAGGTTTAGAACGCAATAAAAGCTTTTATTAAGCTGGTTTGACGGTGATAAAACATTAAATTTTGAGTAGGTGGCAAGAATTGAACATGAAACGGATAATAGACTGGCATACAATCTGCAAAGGGCGACATGCATGTTGAAAAAGTTATGTAAAACATTCCATAGAGCAAACGATTGGATATAGAGCTGACAAATTTGATATATATCCTTGGGTTGAGTTAGTGTTTTATGATAATAGGTTTTTAAAGATTTCTAAATAATATTTTTTTCTCTTACTATAATAAATTTAGATATATTCAACAATATTTTTTTAAGTTATTGTATTTATACTCATACGAGATTTTTTTTTTATTTTCATGCTATCATTATTTTTAAGAAATAGTACATTTTAAAAATGAATTAGAGACACTTTAAATTAGAGTATTACGTTTTTTTCGGAATAGATAGTGCAGTTTCGTTTTAGAATCAATTTTGGACAATAGGGATTTATTGTTTAATTAAGTAATTATTCTAATATCTCAATTTTTATTACTCCTAGAAAGGATTAATTTTACACGCTTACTTCAAAATGCATACAAAAATTGATGTTCTCTTTCATAAAGAAAATGATTTTTTAATTTCCTTCTTTTTTTTGTTAGTAATAAAATTCGAATCTGACTCTGAAAAACAGCTAAATAAATTTTGATTTTTCAACTTTTTTTTGTAATTTTTTCTTTCACAATTAAACACATCAAAATACACACAAAAAGAAAATATTTATATATGCCTTATGCATCAAAATATAGAAAATATCCTTGATTTTCATGCATTATGCTGAAATGATAGTTAAATATTATAGATCTGAATAATACAATTAATATAGAAAAAATTCAAATATTCTCCATGATACTAGAATTTATAATTAGAATGAATCACAATCCTTTACAAACAATAATTAATTCAATGACTGGAATTTTTTTAAACATTCAATGAATTAATTACTTTAGTTTTAAATGATACTTTAATATTCATGCATATTTTTTTATATATCAGAAGCCGTAAGGGGAACATAAAAGAAAAAAATATTATTTTTATAAAACTAAATCTCTTAAAAAAGAGTTGTAAGAGCTAAAAATATGTTACATTTACCCACACCAAAAATACCTTACGTTGATTAAGAAAAGATGTTTAGTTTTTTCCCGGGACACTCCAGGAATACAACCTATTTCAACATTAACCAAGTCTCGTTTCCGCAATTCATACACATCCCCGGTTTCATCACATGCCGACGTCATTCCATTTCGCGCACGCGCATTGACGTGCGACCTCTCCTGTCGACGAGAACGATCCCCACAGTTGAGCTACTCTGGTCGTGTGCTGGCGGGTACAGTGAAGAACCCGCGATGAGAACCTCAAAATAGTCACCCTATAGGATTCGCTCCCACTATTTATTTACCTCTTGCGTTTGATGCGCAAAAATTAGTTTATTTCGCTATCCTCCCAACCGTTAAAACCAAACGATTCGAAACTTTTGTATTTTTTGTAAAAAAATCGTTTTCTTTTCTTTGATTGATCGGCTGCCTGTTTGTTTTTGTATTCCGAAAAATGAAACTTGAAGTCAAAGAGTAAGATAGAGAGAGAGAAAGAGACAGTGTCTGCTATCGTCTTCTGTGGTGCTATGGAGAGTGTGGTGCTTTCTGGTGCTGATCTCGGCTTGTGGTGTTGTGGTTCGACATGAGGCTTGTGTTGTGCGCGTCAAAAAATGCCTTTGCAGCAAATCCGGGTTACTCCGGCAGATAGAAAGAGCTCTAATGAAAAGGAAAAAGTTAAATATGATACTAAGGTAAGTAGAATATTCATGAATGAAATGCCAATACTGATTTTCCCTCTATATTGCTTTTGACATATGCCGTTTTTAATCTGGAATCGATTATAGAATTATGAAGGATTCGTCATTATATTTCCTTTTTAAGAGAGATATGTATTAAACATTTAAACAGATAGATGAATTGTAAGATTTTCTGTAGAATTTTTTTCATCTAATTAATTTTCAAAATTAATTCCAAGGATTTTTTTCTCAGTTAAGCATTTATATTTCATATTTAAAAATAAATTAAGAATATTTAATAAATATTTATTTCCTTTCGGCCAATCATTTTTAATAAGTTATTATAATTTTTGAACTGCAAATAGATTCTTATTTTCAAATATTCTGCAAATAATTTTATTATTCTAAAAAGTTGTTAAAAATTAAATTTTATCGCTCTGCTTGAAGCAATTTTTTTCCCTTTCCTTTTCATTTCAGTGACTAAATTCAGATATCTTAGGTTTTAAATAAATGAATTATAGTTTCCCACTATTCTTTAATTTATTATTTTTTGCCTTTAAAATTAAATTAATACTATTTTTGCAAACGATCATACCTTTTTCTATTTTAAAAAATTACGATACTATTTGATGCAATATTTAATAATTGTATTTATAAACTAAATTGCTTTATTTTCAATTAAATAGAAAAAAAAATTAAATTAAACTTTTTTGAAATAACAAAAATAATTTTAGTATTGCTATGAAATGTTAAAGAATTTAATTATTCTGTTTTGATTAAATTTTTTCCAAACCTTATCATTAAAATAAATATAAATAATAAGATTTAAATATTTGAGATTATCATATAGCTATCAATAGATATTGAATTCATAAAAGGATTATTGCATAATAGTATATTATGGTCAAATTCTGCTTTCATTTTTAATAATTTATATTTTTCCGTATATTTTTAAGTGAAATAAAATAAGAATATTCGAAGGATGAAGTTATTATTCTAGTTTTTAATTCTTTTTTAATGATATAATATTTAAAAAAAATTATATTATATCAAAAGTAATTTTTTTGGGGGGGTATTATGAAATTTTATCACAATGTTTAGTTGACATTGGCAGATACTGAAGAAAATTTTCTAATCTTTCAAGATATTTTTTGTTTCTTATTAATAAGTTCAAGTGCTACTTCTTATGTACTTAAGTTAAGGAAACAAATACTTAATTACTAATAATCGGGTTTTTTTTAAAGAAATATATCGAAATGTTTTTTGTATGCAAAAAACAATCTTATTTAGATATGTTAGTGAAGCATATTTCAATTCTTCTTCAAACGCTTGTAAAGAGAATAGTTATTACAAATTAGAGGATTAGAAATTACAAATTTAATTTTCAAATGTTTACCTTTTCCGTTACATTTGTCAACTTATGAAAAATATTTGTTATTTTCAAATTTAAGAAAATATTTTCTTTATTTATGAACGAGCCACTGTTTTACGTTTATTCCTCAACATATTTTCTCCAAGAAACCAACAGCAATTAGTCTTATTTCAAGAAAATAAACCAAAAAATAATGTATGTAATTGTAAAAGTGTTAAACTTAAATTAAAATAATTTGACATTATAAGAATTTATTCCCAAAATTTGAATTTTTTAATTCTTAAATCTTATTTTTGCGATTCAGCAATATAGTTAAAAAAACGCGGAATAATTTTTTTTCCATTATTTCTTTGTTTTAGAGGGGGGATAGAAATGTATTTGTATATTCTTTTTTATTTCAAATATTTTTAAAAAAAAATTTATTCGCTGAAAAAATTGCATTTAATAATAATGTGAAATGAATAGAATTTATATGATTGGATTGCTCTATTATATATATACTTTCAATAAATTGATTTAGTATTGAATCATTTGTGAAATTTTGACTTAGATTTTATAGAATCTTTTTTTTAATTCAAGATCTCTTTTTAAAAAATTTCCTTTACTTTTTATGCTATACATCAAGTTTAACAGTGTAAGAATGCCAAAAGCAGTGATTCGTTTTCATAAACACATTAATATTGAAAAAAAAATAATAATCTTATTATTCTCATTCGTATAATATTAAGTATGCATCACTGCGTCATTCTAGATGATTTTTTTTCTTTTCCACTACAGAAAATTATGGTATCTCAGAAAAAAAACAATGCTTGACATTTTAAATAGAGATTTAAAAGTCTAAACGATTTTAAACGTTTTTTCAAATGACTATTATGAATATCTCGAATCTTGACGATATAATCACTTTTAACGAAAGATCTTGAGTGCTAGTTTAAATTTAAATATTCTTATAATTTATTTAGTCTAACTCTAATCCAATGTAATCGTCCAAATATAATCATATGTAAGAGGAATAAGAAATACAAAAAAAAAAATTCATTTTGTCTATATTATGAACTTGATCTCTGTTAGTATTTTTAATGAAGCGCGGAAGAATTTTCGTAGTTTAGTTACTATATGCAGTACTAAATATTAGTACTGCGTACAGATTAATATTTTTATGCTATGGAGTATGAAATTTGGGAAAATTTTGCGTAAAATAATAAATCATATTTTTTCGAATAAAAACATTTTAATGCTACTATTTATTGAACAAAATAATAAATAAGATATCCCATGGAAATGGAAATATCGCTTATATATTCATTACATATTTCAAACTCACATGGGAGTTACCATGTGAGTTTAAACATTAGGTAATGTCTCATCGACCATTAAATATTAGATAATTTAAATCAACATTTTTCCCCTTTAGATTTAAACGCAGCAAAAATTATTTTCAAAAACTTCAAATTATTGTTAAATCTTCAAAACCTTATTCTACGAATTTTCCAAAATTAAATATTTAATTAGAATTTCTCATAAAAATAATCTATTCTCCATTTTTTTTTTTGGATATGATGCATTCAATGATATTTTTTCCCTTTGTCACAATAAACATTACGCAATAATTAAACGCGGGAAACCAGTCATGTGACCTTTGGCAAAATTACCAACAAATGATTCTTAATTAAGATGTTTGAAAGCTTGCCAGGATTTTAAGATTTGGAAGCTTCTAATCTCTTTTTCCTCCATTTTTTTAAAGTGTTAATGACTTTAGAGCAAATGTTTTTAAATTTGTTTATTAAATCTCTTTTTCATTTAGTGTAGAAAAGAATATATATTCTATTTTATTCTAGATTGTACTTGAATGATTTATATGAATCGATAATCACTATTCTTGTCACTTAAATGTATAAATGTGTTGTACTTATATCGAAATATGGTAACGGAATTTCCAAACTACATTTTTCTTTTAAATATCGTTTGATCATTTTCGCTCATCTGAAAAAAAAATTTCTTTACCTGTCAACTTAAAAATAGATTTTATTTTTATTTTATCGTTTTATTTATAAAAATGCTTTTATATCGCTTTGTGTTTTGTGTATACAAATCAAATCATTTCTTTCAAAATTCAAATATTTTTATTTTTGAAGCTACAACAATTTCTAATCAAATAATGCACATAAAGCTCGAATTGGTGATAAATTAGACAATTTTCCGTTTAACTGCGATAGGAACAAAATTAATATAATAATAAAAATAATAAGCTAGAATAATATTTGTTCAATTTCACCTTTTAATAAATTCATTATCATTACAAGTTTTTATACAGTTGTTTCATATAAATTCTTCCCTAATATTTATTTTTTAAAATAAAATAATCATTTAATATTTCACTTATTTTATTCACGTGTATTCCTACATTACCACTTATTATTTGAAAAGTAATAATGAACGTATTTATTTTATTTGACGTTATTCTGTCCCAGACTTTGATTAAAGTGCAGTTGAACCAGTAAAGTCCACGTATAGACGTACCGTTAATATTTCACATAAAACTTTTAATGGCTTCTTTTTTCTGAAGTAGTGTCCCCTCTGAAGTATTAGGATGTAATAAATTTCCTCGCCATATCTATCTTTTCTGAAATATTAACTCACCTGAACCATCGTGCCATTTATGATTTCTTTTCTTAGCTTAACAAATATGTTTAACCTGAGCAGTATAAAAGCTGCCGTAAGAAATAAAAAAAAACACAGAAAACAAACATGAAAATTAAAAGGTTATTTTTGACAAAATGCGTTTCATTGCTTGATTTGAAAACAATTCTGAGAATCTGTTCCAAGAAAAATGTTTCAAAACGCGGAAAAAGTTTCTTTATCATCTATTAACTATTTTATGAAACTGGTATCAATAAAATTTTTGAAATCGATAATAAATACTAAAGAATCAATAAAAATACTGACGCTTTGACGTATCTGCAGTTATTTCAAGATTTTTGTTAAATTGGTTCAACTTATTAATTAGTTTCATTAATTGAAATGCAATTATTCAACTTTCAGTGATAAAATAAGATTTGTTGTAACTGGGAATCTGCTAACCATATAAAGAAAAAAAACTTCAAATCGCATATTAATTAAATAAAGTAATTCCTTTGAGAAGTTGTAGTGCCCGTAATAGCTAAAAAATAAAATTCCTTCTGATATAAAATAAAATTCCATCTGATTTATTTATTTTTACTCTTGAATTTATATTTTACCATTTTCATGGCCCATCTTAGTCAAATGTGGCTCTTAAGCTAAGAAAACTTTACAAAATAAATCATTCTAATATTTAAAAAGTGAAAATTTTGAAGGAAATTATCACTGTTTAATCTCGTGATTTTCCTCTCAGAAGTTCGTATTGTCCAATACTAGTATATGAAAAAAAATTAGGGTTATCTTTTTCACAGTCTTACAGTTTTTCAGAATCATAGAATTCTAAACTGTGCAATTTCGTAAAAATCTTGATTTCTATTTTTTTTTTCTACAATTTTCCTTAAATTTCATGTACGAGAAAGTAAAAAAGAGAGCGCGCCTTGTACTCTTGGTGAAAGAGAAAAAGATGAAGAAACAAAAAAAAAATATATTTCTCACTAAGCGGTTTCCATTAAATAAGAAATTGTCTTCAGTTTAGTTCAGAAAAGCTTGTAACAATCAGTTTGATAAAGTTTTCTGTCGAAAATTTAATGTCAACTGGAGTTTTAATATCTTCATTCAGTACTTGATTCTATTAAGACCACTCAACTCAAAATGATATTATGATAATAAAATCAATAATAAACTTAATTTTAAAAATAAATCATTAGTTGCTAAGAGAACACTCTAATGAGACTTGTCTATTTCAAAATATTTTTCTTCCCTGTTTACACAACGAACGGCTTATACTTTGTTGGATAATTTCATGAGGATAGGTTTCCGAAATCGCAGGTGAGCATCGTAATGAATTTTCTTCGTTCATTTCTATTACTTTTAACAACTAGTTTTTAAATATGGCTTTCAATTATAGAAATAAAAATATGCATATAGGAAAAAACTATATAAATGTATGAAACTCTGCAACTTAGTTTAGAAGATTTCGAACCATTTGTACCTACTAATTGACTAGGACGAAATTCATTTAACAGAAAAGATACAAATTTGCTGCATTGTGATTTAACTGCAGATTTTCAATTAAAATTATTTCAAATGAAATATTGCTTATGCCTAGAATTTTAAATGAGGATTTGTACAAATCAAAAAATAGATTAGGTTTGGGGAAAAGAAATCCATTATTATTTTACAGCCATCTACCGAGAAAATAATGGAAAAGGAATTCCATTATTTTCAAAAATTTCTTATGGAAAGAAAATAATAGAAATATATCCATTATTTCCTCAGTAGATGGTTGTAAAACAATAATGGATTTTTTTCCTTGTGTTCATTGGGGTGACTATCGCCCGATGAACACAGATGTTTTTAATGAATGATTTCGATAAATAGTATGTCCGATTTGAAACGTTTTCGATATCACTTGATCAAATAAAATCATATTTATATTAATAAAAATGCAATTCGAAATGCGTTGCTAAGCGCAAAACTGGAGAACGGCTTGACCGATGCGGCTAATTTTTTAAAAATATTTTCGTTAAGACACAAGAATGGTTCTTATGGAGAGAAAAAATGAAAAAAAAAAAAAAAAACTGCGTAGAAAATAGTTAAAACCACACTTTTCTTACTTTCCCGCCAAAAATCTTCATTTCCTTCCCCCACTCCAACTGAGTTAGATAACAGGAAGTAATAAATTATGATTTGTTTAGAAAGAAATACACGAAGTCCGTTGGTTTTCATTCATAGATAACGGGATGTTTAAAAAAGAAAGAAAGAAGTTGCTTTTATTATTAGTCTGTATGAATATTTAATCTATGCCTGCTCGAAATAAAGTCTGGGCAGGGAAGAAAAAAAATAACAAAGCGAAAAAAAGGTTTGTAATAAGAAAAGTAGTGAAGAAAAAAAGGAGAGAAAAAAAGAAAAGAAAAGAAGGGTGTGTGCGTGTCACCATTACTTCCTTTGTGCGCGGCATTTTCCAAGCTGTTTTTAAACTTTCGCATCTCTTGAAAACCAATTGTGTCTTTATTTGTTTAGTGTGTTTACATTTATGAAAATGTGAATCTCATTATTCTATAAAAACGTAGAATTTTAGACCTTTCCCTCCACCATGTAAGGAAAATATCAATTATTCCGGGACAATCATTGCTCAGATAGAAAGAGAAAGATGAGTAGTACAATGAAGAGAACATCTGAAGAAAATAATATTATAAATGAATTATATGATTATCAAAATTTGTTTGGTTTAAAAATATTTTGGTGAAAAACCTGTTATGAGGCACAGCTATATAAAATATTATATGAAAATTTTAGCGAGCATTAATACTGGCGAACCGACTGGTCGCCAAAGGTGGCTAGTACATAAATAAAAAATGTGGTTTTTAAGCACAGGAAGTTCTAAACCCTATCGAGTTCAAAAAAATTTGCCAACTATAATGTTGTTGTTGTTACTAATGGCATATGTATTACCATACGTGCTGACGACCGTCAGCAATTTTAAGCCGATTGAGCGTCTCTTGTTTTTAAAGTAGCGCCAACTAGGGCCAAGAATACAACTTAGCTACTTCATACGTTACATTCGCTTGTACAATCCCTTTTTATAGGGGTGTGATAGAGTGTGGACACAATCACATATCTTCCAGATAGCACACAAAAGAATAACCATTCCCGAACTGGGACTCGAACTCGGGACGCCCACATCACAGGGAAGACGCATTACCCCTAAGCCAGGAGGTCGGTTTCAATTATAATGGTCGCATTGTATGCCAGAATGTAAACAACTTAGCAATATTAGTTAAGTGCTGATTGTTGTAAGGCTTGATTCTGGATTTTGCATATATCACAGTTCTTTTTATATCCTTAAGAAATTTCTCCCTTGCTATTTAAGGTGGTGTAATTTTGAACTTCTAAAAACATTTCGACTGATAATAAAAATAAACATGTGTATTTGTGGTTCACTGTGTGTTTTAGAGCTCTTCACACCGGACCATTTGACTTATATCTACCAAATCTGGCATATTTATACATTGATGGGTATAAATATAAATATATTTCACACTTCGGTGAAATTTTTGTTATAATTTTAATAAACTAAAAATTACTCAAAATTTTGAAGTTTTTACGCAAATGCTAAAAATAGTATTGCACAAAAATATGTTAAAATTGTTTCAAAATACAAAAAATGCCTTTTTAATCATACCAATTTAATGGTCTTGCTAAATTTTACTGATTTTTTTTCTTTCGATTTTTAAAAAAAAGATTTCCGCTAAATTTTTTACTACAGAATACATTGCCGATCTAAAATTCAAATCGTTTTAATTGTTTCATCATGTGTTTAATCACGGAGTTTTCCTCCAGTGTTGAAAGCTAAGCGAAAAGAGTTATTGTGCAAGGTAATGTAATTTGTTAAACAAATGAAAAAGGAATATGAACTATTGTGAAAATTAGAAGAGAGATAAACTGAAAAATTGTATTTTTTATAGCTCTATGCTGTCACATGACTAATCCTCATTACGAAAGTTCATGAGTGCAATATAAATAGCATATATAAAACAACTACAATAACATGGCTTTAATGTTTAATAGATTGGAGTTTGGAATTGGTAAATGGTTTATCTATAATAAAATATAAATGTAAATAGTATCACAACGAATCAGCTGATCACCAAAGGCGATTGCTAATAAATATTCTTTTAGAACTAAAATAGATAAGCATAAACTTAGGCTTACCCGAATTAATGTATAAAAGTTCGGTAACCGATAATGAAGGGTGTAATGACCAATTACCATAAATATAAAGTAACCTTTACGGTAACTTGATGTGGTTTAAAATTCATTAATTTTTGAAAAATAATTAACATGGGGGAGTTTATTATACGATAACTTATCTTTAATAAAATATAAAAATCCGTTAATGCATGGCAGTAGATAATTTTTAAAAATGCCAATTCCAATTATTCTTGCTAATTTTGATAAAATTTAGATTGGATTACGGTAATACATATCCTTGGGCGATTTATTAGAATATTAATCACTCCAGTTGCTAATAACGTTTTAATTTATTTGAAAATATAAAAAAAAATATTAAATATTTCGCTATATTTGAAAATAGTAATTCAAAAACATTTTTTAATCGTTTAAAATCCTTTGTCATACACTTTATCTAATCATAAAATCAATCCTTTAAAAAAATCCTTTAAATGATATTCAATTATATATATATTTTAAATGTTATTTAATATAAAATGATTTTTCGAAGGAAATTCCAATCTGTTTTTTTTCTTTTACTATTGTAATGGAAATCAAGTGGATTTCACTTTTTTTTCTTCAAATTATTTAATTATATAGTTTTTTTGCATTTTTAAATCTGTGGTCATTAAAATTGCTCTCTTTCGGCTTCAATTGTATAAATTCATAGATAGATTTTTATTTTTTACAGTTTTTATTTTTCACATTCAAAAAATGTATCGATTTTTTTAAATTCTTGTTTAATAAAGGAAAAGATGATTCATCTTGTTTGATAAGTTTAATAGAGTAAAATCTTTTCTCGATCAATTTCAAATTCATGTAATGTTTAATGCCCTTTTATTCTTTACTTAGTAAATTATACATTTCTGCTTTTATTACTGCTTCTTCTCATTTTGGCTATATATTTAACTCCTATTTAAAAAATATTTTCTCAATGACATGGATGAAAAATAAAGGATTTATTTTTCGAAAAAAATTAAATTTTTATTAAAGTAGTAATATTTCTACATTTTATATTAGCAAATACAAAAGAAAATTTCAAGTTGAAATGTATAACTTATTATTAGTGAAGAAGTTGGCCCCGAAGAAGATTAGCTTTAAAACAAGTAATATAAGAACAATTTTTTAAAATCAATTTCTACTTAGGTTATTAGGAAAATTTTAGTTACTTTTTATTAAATAATTACAATTGTTGTTGTTGTTCCGCTTTACAACGGAAGGTGAGGTGCAGCAGCTTCTGAATGTATGGAGTCCTGAGCACCCGAGGGTAGAAGTAAGATTTCTAGCTCACATACATCACAAAATCATTTTACGGGTCGCACTTCCTTCGTGCATTTCATTCATTAATCTACAATCGTGATTTAGATCTGAAACAGAGAACGATTTTCTCTGACCAAGTAACCCCAATGTTATTACTCTCCACGTGACTACAACAAATTTACCATCCACCACAAACCTAGAGTCTTCAGCTGACAGGTTCGAACTCGCAGTTCAAGGGATGTGAATCCAACGCCCTACCAACCAGGCTATCCCGGCCTAGAAATTACAATTACTATAAATAACTGACCAAAAAATTATACAAGTATTAAACTTTTAACGACAATTGAGGATTCGAAACCAAATGTGGCAACTCAAAATACGTTAATTTTTTTTATGTCAGTTGGGGTAACGGAATACATATTAATCATTTCTCATTTTCTTTATTCTGTGTTATTTCAATTCGAAAGAACTTCAAAATGACCCGGAAAAGTTGATTTAAATGCATCAAACATTATGAAAATAAACTGAATCGTTTAAATTAATTGGCCGGAAACATGTTAAGCCTAACGTCATTAGCGTGTGGAAAAAACAAACTGAATTTGTTACTTATTTGGCGGCGGGGAAACGAAGATTTTTGCCGAGGAAGTTAGTTTTTAGTTAATTAATTTTAAAAAAACTAATGAATTAATAATTGAAAAAAGTATACTAACATCAAATGTCATCCACTACAAATTAAAAAAAATTACTTGAACTTGATTGGATGAATAAAATGTATTTCCAGAAAATTTGAACAAGATATATATTCGATTGAAATTTTGAACAAGATGCATGTACATAGAGAGAGTTGGAGCTAATAGTAAGAATTGAATGAATAAGTTAGAATAAAAACGAATTTTAAAATATTTCTGTTGAAAGTCTGTATTTTTGATACTTAGTGATCGATTATTGTACACTTATTGTTTAAATCATTTCAGAATAAGATCAAAAAATGCTTTAATACTACATCAATGCATGATTTCCATAACTAATCTTTCAATGCATTCTGTCATTATTGTCATAGAATACTAATAACACTTTTGAAACGGTGCATTAGCTTTTATATTCCAGCAGGCAGTCAAGTCCGGTGTTTCATTTCGTGCAAAAGAAATAGAAGTCGGATAACGTGTATAAAAAATTAATCGATGCACGTGCGGAATCCTAAATGCAAGTATCGATCTCTGTACCTTTTTCACCTCGTGTTTGTTCAGTCAGAACCATTTGTCAATCGTTATTTCCAGATTCGATCAAATCATATCCCTTCAGTGGCACGTACCTATCGGGGAAAACTTCTTTATATTCTTAAAAAGGGAGGGGGAGGGCTTAGGAAACCTTGTATTACTAAATCTCAAAAGGATGTCTGAAAAAAAAATCAATGCGTTATAAATAATATTGTAAACGTTTTCGTCCTATTTAAAACGTATCATAGTATTGAGGTCAGTGTCGTGTTTTGTAAAGTTGAGTCTTTTAATATCAACACAAGATATATTTTTCTAACCTTTATGGAATTATGGCTTTTGTGATCTAGTTATATCTAACACGATCTAATATATGTTTTTGAAAGTTTTAAAGCAAATGACAATTATTGTCTTTGAATGGTATTATTGGGAATTTGATCTGAGTTTTATGTGTTAATATTTAACGTTCAAAATAGAAAACACAAAGTATCTATTATACTCGATTTTTAAAATACAAAATATGGAAAAGCATTGCGTAATATCCAGCGATTTCGATTTTGGTCATAAATATGCGATTTTTTTATACGCATGCATTAGCAAATGGAAGCATTTCAAAATAATAATAATAATAATAAGTACTCATGTTTTAAGGTATTCGCTTAAAGTAAAGAGTTTTATTATATTGAAAGATCTATCATGTTGATAAGGCTAAATATTTTATACCGATATGAAAAATATGTTTTATTCTTTTATTTGAAGGCTAATAACAAGAAAATTAATTAATGATTTAAATTCGATATCATTCATCAAAAAAAAATCCAGAATAAGATTTTTACACAGTAAAAAAAAATCCAAATTTTCTCACGCTTTTAAAGTTTTTTGTATAACTCCATAGACTATGGAATATAAAAATTAAAATAGATTAACTAAAAGATTTTTTCCAAATACATAATGAATGAACTCATAATATTTAATATGATTACGCACAAAATAAATATGATCCAAAAAGAAATGGCATTGGTACATGAAATCAATTTTTCCGTGAATCATTGGGATAGTAAAAGAAGTAACTAACTCTACATTTAAAAGATTAAAATTATGAAAAAAATCAAGGAATCAATTAGCTCTTTATTCGATTTGCGTCTATTGCAATCTATTTAAATGGCGCTTTTCCGTTTTGAAAATCTGCTATATTTCAGAATCCATTATGAATCCATAATATACCTCATATTTTCTTAATTTTTTCAATGAATTACAAGGTTTTTGAATGATTTAATATGTTTAGGAAATCTAGAAGTGTTAATTTATTGATCGTACGAGCATGACGGTCAAAGAATTCGACACAAAATATATTATTTTGGTATGAATAGAAATAAGAGAATTATTGTCAAAGCATTCAGTTTCATACATTTCGTTCTCGGTGAATAGGTGTCTTTTATAAATGTTTGTTATGAAACTTAGTTTCTTCAAAAGAAAAATAAGCTTTTATTTGTTTAAATCTCTCAAGATATAATTAAAGTAACTACTGAACCGAATAAATAAACTAAAGAAGTCATTTGATTGCAGAGCTTGAAGCGATTTGCTACTATAATGCATTTAAATGATGTCAGAATCATTTTAAGAAGGCCCTGGTCTGTGCAGAAACATACGTATGTCTCTTATTCAAATTAATAATTTCTTTTTTTACAAACAGTTCTGGAGTTGATTGGCTTAATAACTTTTGGAAACGTGTAGGGAAACGTTTCGCATGAACTCTCATCACCTTGTTTGATTTTGTGAGGAGGTATTAAAAAAGATAATTTCACATGATTAATATAGATCACATTAGCATATCCGTGTTTAATTCTACCAAGAAATAAAAGGAAAGCTCATTTATTTAAAATTTTGATAGCGTTCTTACGGATTTAAAAATGATCCAGAAAAATATTCGCTTTATTTTATTTTCAAAAACCCATAACTTTAAAATTTTCTTTTAAATTTTTCCATTTTCTTTTCTTTTTTGGTAATGAAATGTACAGTAAAAATATTACAGCTGTTAAAAAAAATCAAGATTTTATTGTAGTTTCTAATGACACTGGTTTCAAATAGTGCCAAGAGGTCCCCTTTTTACAGGGAGGCACAATCACACATCTCACAGATAGAACAGACGAAGAACAATCATGCCCGAACCTGGAATAGAATCCAGGACGCCCAAAATACAGGGAAGACTCGCGGTACTTACGCATTAGACCGTCTTTAACAACGGCCGCCAACGGTTTAGTAACTTATTGGCAACAGGTTTAAATTTAGCGATAAAGATCAACGGACTATTCCATGGCCGGATTCCCATAATTGGCTGTTTAGCAACTCACTGGCGACGATATCAAATTTAAAGGTAAAGTTGGACGGTCTAATATGTAAGTACCGGAC
This sequence comes from Argiope argentata, assembly GCA_026289955.1. NCBI lineage: Eukaryota > Metazoa > Arthropoda > Arachnida > Araneae > Araneidae > Argiope > Argiope argentata. The sequence goes on along the minus strand of JAOUZG010030345.1, from coordinate 1,932,599 downwards.
GTGCTACCCGTGTACCAGGACGTTGGCCGACATTTTGATGAATCTTAATGTTGCAGACTTTGATGAATAAAGTTTCCGGCAAATTTTGAACCAAATACATTCATCGAAAATTTGTCAGTATGGTTGTATGAGAGCAAGCTAACGCAATACTGTAGGGCTAAATTAATAAAATTTGGTGCGCATTTTAATATTTAAAATATAAATTCCTAAATATTAAATCAAATCCGTCCATGGATTGACCATCTTTTAATCCTTAATTTTGGGGATATATAACACACTAACTCAATAACTTTTATTAATGAAATACACAATTTTGTTCCAATAAGTATTTACGTACTATACCGTCTTCGCCAATGGTTTATAAACCTTTTGGCGACGGATTTAAATTTGGCGATAAAGATCAACGAATTGCTCTATTGCCGGATTGCCATAATTGGCGGTTTAGCAACTCATTGGCGATTACTTCAAATTTGGCGATAAAGTTCGACGGTATAATATGTATGTTCCATATGTAAGAAGTTTCATATCAAATTCCAGATAAATTTACCTACAGAGATAGTTATCTGTTCATTTGCATGAATAGAAAGACTCTAACACAATTTCTTTCCAATTATCTTTTAAAGTATACGATAATGTGTACTCCACTAACCTCTACTATTGGTCTTAAAAGAAATATGTTATATATTTAACCCTTTATTTTTATCGACAGTATTTTATAGTACCATTTAAATCTGACTGATATCTTCATAATTTTTGTAACAGTATTTAAAAGAACACGAATAGAGTATTTCCAATGGAAAGCAGTAGATATCAATAAAAAAGAACATCAAAAACGTTTTAATCATTAATTTAATTAACTAATTTATTAATTAAAAAAGTTTTTTCCTTTGGTTTTTTCCTTACCATAACTTCACTAAGAGTTCAAAAATAAATTTGAAAACTTGATGGTAAAATAATTTGGTAAATAAAGGGTTAAATCAATTGATCAAAAATTAAATAAAAATTTGAAAATTTTTACATTTTATAATCCTGTCAGAACATGATGCTGTTCTTGGAATGAAGATTTTCAGGTGAACAAAAATCCGTAGGCGAAAAATAAAAATCTTATTATTTGCAGGAACATCTCAAAAAATTCGGCTTTTAATAACGTGATGCCATCGCGTTTACAAAAGCTCTGATTTTTTAAAAAAATTAATGACTACAGCAAATATAATCTAGAATAAGGTCACTTTGAGCACGTGATTATACCAAATGAAATAAACGGGAAAAGTGATATTTTTTTAAACAATAAATGCAAAATAATTTTTTTGGATCGTTTTCGATATTAAAGTGACTCATTCGATGAAACAATGAAAATGAATAAAAATATAATTTAACTCACACGAGCACGAGGTGCTTGGCCGTTCAAGAAATTATGTTCTGACATGATGTATTGAAATATGCATAGCAAATTTCATTTTAATTTAAATATTAAAATAAATTTTTTAAAAAAATGACTAGTTTTTGTTGTAAATGCAGAAGACTTTTTCAGTGATTTGGAATTTTGAAAGGCACTTCAAATGTCAATTCTACGAATTTGATATCAATAGTTTTTGTATGAAGCTAAAACAATTGATCAGAAATCTAATTCAGTAACTTCCCCCTATTTTTAGCGTAAAGAAAATCAAATAAGCAATCGAGACACAAACAAGAAATAATTTTTGCATAAACCCAAAGTAATTGATTAGAAATCCAAAATAGTCATGTTCCCATTTCTCAAAAAAATAAAAATAAAAATCCTATCGAGACAGAAAATAGAAATAATACCTTCCTATCAATAGTATTAATGAATCTCCTCCCATCTCAGGAAATGAAACGATTAGGATGACACATGACATATTACGGAATCGAGGAAATGGAAGCGAACAGCCTTCAAACTATGCCAATTTTTGGCGATGATGCAGCGGAAAAACAATTCTCTCGCACAATATATGGAAAAGGAAGAATATTGTGGAATAATAGACGAAATAATTCCTCACGTGTTTTTCCCTATCCGAGCGATTATTTCTAAACTGTCACATGTTAAAGAAACTTTTTAGGTAGATTCCTATAGGAAAATTACCTACTGCAATGATTCTTATTTATTTCTGAACAATTTCTTCAGTTATTTACCGATCTCGGAATATATTAATGAAAGTAAGGCTTGGAATATATTTTTAGAAATGTAAAAATCTCATAAATTAGTTCGTAAATGTTCCATCAAGCTCAAAGGAGGGTGGAAATGGTGAAGGTGCGAATTTTCATTTCGTGGTACTTTTAAATTAACTGAGCGCCAACAAAAAATCGCCAAAAAAATTTGGCGGAATTCTAAAATATTTGGCGATTTTTCGCTTTAAAATCTCAGTAAGAAATTGGGCGGAATTGTACATGATTTGGTGATTTTTCGCTGGCGCCTGAAAAATACTCATTTCGCTATAACTGTCTTAATACTGAAGATAGAAAAATAAATGCATATAACTAAATTAGGCCTCATTAAGACGAATAAATTTTGTATGACAAATTTTTCGATTGTTGCAATATCTTGGAATTTAAGGGCTTGAAATTGATTTTCAAACCCTAATTTTGACTGTTTCTGGCATCAACAAATGATGTAGTGATTTGTTAATGAAGACTTCCAAATAGTATTTTAAATGTAAAAGAATCTATTTTTTCCTTCCAACTTGGCGAGAGAAATATTTAACTTTTTTGTCGGAAATATTTTTATATTTGTGACGAAATATAAAAATATTTGTATATATTTTTTATATTTCAAATATTACAATTCATATTTGAAATATTTTTTTAAAATTTTTTTATCGAGGGAATATTTTTACTTATATACATCTATATTTGACGCTAGATTTGTAGACATGTCTGACGCTAATAATTAGATTTGCCATATTTATTTACAACGTATGTTTTGGGAAATTGACAGTAAAATAAATTAATTTATAGTTTGCAATAAGTTTTGCAGAAATAAAAAAAGATTCAAACATTTTTATTACTCGCTTAAGACTGAAAAAAATTCATTTATCATTAACACAAATTTTTCTTAGCATTTGATTTTTTTTTCTTTTATAAAATTTATATAGTTTTTTTTTATTTTAAAGTCACATGTTTCTAAATTTTTGGTAATGATTTAATACATTTATTTTACTTCTTTGTATAGTTCCTGATAAAAAATACTATGTCTCTTTAAAGAAATAAGTTATCATCAAGCAGAAAATATTTTCCTTGACTAAATTCATTATCTTCCATTAAATAATTAAATTATATATTTTTTAAAGAAAAAATAATACAGAAATTATAATTCATATAAAATGAAGCTAAAAAACATAAATTAATTAATCAGTTAATATGTAAATTCATCATCAATTAATAATCATATAAAGAATCATTATTAAGTAACATCATAAAATATAAATAAATTCTATCAACCTTTATCTTTGCATATAAAAATATTCTTTAAGTTCATAACACATATAAATCATATATAGAATTTATTTAAGTTTTTATATTTAGTACTAAATAATTGAGCCTAAATTAATTTAAATAATAATTTTAAAAAACCTAAAAGGTTTGTACTTATTATTCCGTCGATCCGCCTAAAACGCGTCAACCGTGCCAAATTTCATTTTGGCAGTCGAGATTCTTCAATGCTTTTGAATACGTGGTCAGCCAATTTTGGCTCATCTATCTATTGACGACCGTTTTTTGATTTGACGAAAAGGGTAGAAGGGATAATACGTATGTAAATAATAAAATTTAATTTTTAGAAACGATTACCATCTGACTATTTCTTAATCTAGTACTAAATTTTAATATAATTTCCTGAATATTTTTCTGTATTTATAATTTCAAACTGCAGTATAAATAACACTTTATAATGTTTTTGAAAAATATTACTGATCTCAAGAATCGTTACTGCTGAATTTTCTTTAACCAAAAACATATGTTTATTGTAAAACATTTCAGTCCCAATCGAAATTTTTTCGCGTTCATTAAATAAATTTTTAACATCAAAAATTTAGAAAACTGCTTTGTTTTCGAAGTTCCATGCAACTGAAATTTAGAAATTTCGCTTTAGTAATTTTAGCAGTAAAACTTTTACACGTTGAAACCTAACACGTGCAGTACCAGGAAAGCATTACTGTTGTCTTTTTTTATATAACGAATTTGTTTTCCTCAGTCAAGAGAAATATTAAAATTTTGCAATAGCTCTTAACAACATTTGGCAATTACACTTAAAATCGGCTCACCAATTCATTCAACAGATTTCAACACATTCACTTTTGTGGTTTCTCGTTTTCAGAGCTGTTTAATTTTTAACAAATTTAGCAGAATTTGACGAAGTGATGAATAATAACAGTTTTATTAAAGGGAAATTGAACGAAATGTTGGCTGCAGATATTATCATCGACAAATTTTAATTCAGTTTCCTTGTCCATTTGATCAGAACGAGATGAGAACACATTCTATGTATGCGCCCTTGCCTTCACCTCATGGATCATTCTGCATGGTAATGTGATTAATTATATAAGGCATCTATTTATATTATTCTTAATTTGTTAATACTATACAAATATTATAAGAATAATTTAACGAGCGAGCAAAACGCACGCCAAAGGTGAAAACGCTAGCCGCGCGTCACGGGATACTCCGCGCCAGCCGGGTTGACTTGGCGAGAAGAATGTTCTGGTAACCCCGAGAGAAGTCTGGCTGCGCCGAGGTTTTTCTCCCTTACCGCGGAAGCCTCTCGGAACTTCCGCCGTAGCACGGCCACGCTTTCGCCCGACTATATAAGAGGTGGGTTGCCTCTTCCTGGCAGTCGATCGCTCAAAGTGGATCTCGCTCTTTGAGAAGAGAAGCGTTTCGCTTACTTGTAGCTTTTCGCTTGAGCTGTGTTTGCGTTTGCTGTTAACGCTGTGTTATTGAGCTCGCTGTGATTGACTGTTGCTGTGCTATACTATAGCTGCTTTGCAAACCGTGTTTATTGTGCGTAAGACTTGTATTTACGCTGTAAGTGACTGATTATTGCTGGACTGTGCTTTCTGAAGTTTTACTTTTCCCAAGTCATCCTGTATATACCTGTAAATAGCTGTAAATAAATTTGTTTGTGCTGTCCTCATATAAAGTCCATTCAATCCGAACCCGCTACGCTAAAAACGTAACACTATGTATGCGCCCTTGCCTTCACCTCATGGATCATTCTGCATGGTAATGTGATTAATTATATAAGGCATCTATTTATATTATTCTTAATTTGTTAATACTATACAAATATTATAAGAATAATTTATTCAATAATTACATAAATTTTTATTTTTCCTAATGTTCTAAAAAATTCCCTTTAGTAGTTAAATATCCGACGTTCTGGCACAGGGTTCGGGAAAGTCCATCTTCACCGCGTCCTGGGTTCGAACCCCGGTTCGGGAATGATTGTTCTTTATCTGTTCTATCTCTGATATGCCCACCTATTAAAAGGGGCTGTGCAAGCGAATGTGAATTTGAATGAATTTGACAAGTGAGTAACTGTTATGTATGCGATGTCTTTATGTAATGTGTCGTCTACTTCTGTAAGCCCCGTGTGATATTTAGTGGTGAACAAGGATTTCTGAATGTTCAATATCTTATACTATAATACGAGGAATGGTTGTCAAGTCGAAAATCGCCCCAGAATTGATAAACTCCGGTAAACTTGGGGGTCTGGGGGTTTTGGCCACGAGGAATCGATTGGCGCCGGTTTTGAAGCGCTACGGTTGAGCAGTTCGGAGTTACAGATAGGATATTAGTATACTTTATTAGTTCGCCATAATGGCTACTTAAATTTTCAAGTGGTAACGTGCTGCCATCTATAGCCAATATGGCATCTATATCAATATTCATATATACGAGGCATATTCGGAAAGTAAGTACCGTTTTTTAATAAATAGAACAAAACATTTTTTTTTCAAACAAATTTTATTATTACATGAAAGACCAAACCTTAAACTATTTTTCTACGTAGTTTCCACCAATGTTCAAACACTTGTCGTAGCGAGTGACGCGTTTTCCTATGCCTTCCTCGTAGAAACTTGCCGCCAACGATGATAAACACAGTTCGTACAACACAGTACGTGAAATTTGTGGAAATTCGTCTGAAAGCATCGTTATTGTGAATCGTCTGTTCTCTTTGATTTTTTCATCAACTTTCCGTATCAGATCGTCATTGACAAGAGAACGCCGACCACTCCGAGCCTCATCGTGAACATTTTTTCGACCTTCATTAAACATTCTAACCCACTTCCGCACCATTCCATCACTCATCGCGTTTTCACCATACACTTCTTTAATTTCACGGTAAATTTCAGCCGGTTTCACATTTTTTGCGTTTAAAAAACGGATAACAGAACGAATCTCACAGTCGGCGGGATCAGTAATTGTCTTAAACATTTTAAACAAGCACAGCGAACTGGAAACACAACCTACAGCGTCCGAAATGGCGTCAGTTGAGAGTCAGTGAACAAGGAAGACTAGTGCGCATGCGCAGAACGCCGATCGCAGTGCTGCAGCGGCAGTATAATGAAACGGTACTTACTTTCCGAATATGCCTCGTACATATATATTTCATTTCATGCAGACACGTGTTGAAAATTGCATTTTTATATGCTTAATGCGCAATAATAATTTATTTTTTTAAATTTGAGTTTTTGTCAATCTGATGGCAACATATTAATAAGATAATTTTTTCCCTTTTACTCGTAACGCATGCTTAGAGCTTTAGTTTTAATTTTATCTCATACTATAATACGAGTAAATGGTTGCCAAGTCGAAAATCGCCCCACATTTCCGACATTTCAACGAGTTAGCTTCGATACCTGTTTTCTCCGAGCGGAGCTCGGTCACCCGCTGATAGTTAAATAGATTATAATTCGTAATAAGACGTAGTAATATCTTTCTTTGTATAAACCAAAAGAAAGTTTAAAATAAAATATATCAATAATATTTTAAATTTCGATCAAATTAAAAGGAAGAAGGAATATATTGGAAAATAAAATTTTCAACTTTAAAAGAGAGAATTTTATCATGAGATATCATTAATAATCTGAACATTGTTTTGAATTTTATGTTTTGATTGGAATCCTATGTTTGATATATAAATTAAGTTGTTCATTTTTATATATAAAATACTAGGATATGAGGTCGAGAAAAACTCATATAATTTATCGTCGCATACAGCAATCAATTGCTGAAAAAAAGTAATACGAATGTTTTATATTGCTTTGCTGAATGTTTCCAAAGCTGTGTTTAGTTCAATAAGATTAAATAAGCTGTGAAACAGTAAAATGTAATTAGAACTTCTCATGTATAGGCTTGCAGCGTCACAAAAACCTCTATTCAATCAGAGGGAAATAAATCAGTAAAACAATTAAAGGTGATAGAAACAAACTTCAAACAATAGTATAAGCGAATGAAAAAATAAGCTTAACGATTATACTTCACCAGATGGATAATCTTTATGACAGTGGTATGGATTCTAATTAATTTCGGAGCGTTTTTTAACTCTAAAGACCATATTAGTCAAAAATAATATTAAAGCAGCTTGAAAATTCAAAACATTATCCTTTTAATAATATTAATTTAGTCATCGTGCATTTTTTATAATGATAAATTTTAAAAAATATTTCTTTCTTTATTTTCCATCAGCACGCAATGGTTGTTGAAAATTCAAGCATTTTGCGTTGCCTCAATTGGCGATGAATCCTCAATTGGCGTTAAAAATTCAACACTTGTATAATTTTTTGATCAATTATGTATAGAAAGTGCAATTATTAGGTCGTGATAGCCTGGTTGACAGAGCGTACGTTTCGCAAACTTTGGGTTGCGCGCGCGCCCGTGTGTGTGTGTGTGTGTGTGTGTGTGTGTGTGTGTGTGTGTGTGTG
>JAOUZG010030345.1:1878575-1916271 GCA_026289955.1 Argiope argentata | reverse complement strand
TTGGTATGCAGATTTAACATTTTTAGTGTAGATGCTTGTCATAATTTCAACCACATACAAATGTGTTGATTATATGTCCATCTGCATTTTCAAAAGGATGTTCACAAAGGTAATAACTTAAATAAATGAAATTCGGGTACTAAGGTATTAGACCGTCGATCTTTATCACCAAATCTGAAGGTGTCTCCAATAAGTTGCTAAACTGCCAATAATGGCAAAAAATTGCCATTATTTAAAAAATTGTTCAACCTTAAATGTCGTCCGTCATTTTGTTGATTTCGTCGACGTCGACGGTTTATCGCCAAATTTGAATCCGTCGCTAGTGAGTTACTAAATGGTTAGCGTCAACGGTCTAATACTTAAGTACGGAAATTTGTGATTTTATGATTTCAAATTTGTTTCAAAATAGCTGTTTGTCAAATTTTTGTTTCAAACTGTCATGAAAAACTGACTTGAAGCACAAATTCAATTAACAACTTGCCAGGAATTTATCGCCAAGAACTTGCCAAAGATGGCATGGTAAATTCAGTAAATGCCTACATGCCTACTTTGGCATGACTAGTTTGCTAGATAATATGTGAGAAAGTGTCGAGAGGATCACTCCAAATAGTTTTATCTTGTTTCCCTAAATCTTATGATTTTAAAATTTAAAAAATGAAGAGGTCTCTTTGAAATGTTTTCACATGCTCTCTAAATGAATATGCCATATCCCTATATCAAATTGTGGATATACGGCTACGTCTTAAAAGCCAGGATTGAATAGATTTTTTTTTCATTCAAGAGAGCTTTGTACTTCGTTGTATGGTAAAAAATACAATTGTGTATTAACTGCTTGCATTGGTGACAATAATTATAAAAAAATTAGATTGTTAACGAGAATCTACTGTTTTCACCGAATTTTAATTCGTAATATTTGATTAATCGTTGAAAGGGCCGGCTTCCTGGCACAGAGGTAGCACGTCTTCCTTGTGATCTGGGCTTCCCGGGCTCGAGCTCCGCTCAGAGTATGGTTGTTCTTCTGTGTTCTATTTGTGAAGTGTGTGATTATACCCCACTGTAAAAAGGGGCTGTGCAAGCGAATGAGTTCCATCTTCATATGAGTTAGAAGTCAGACTTCTGCCCCCGGGGTGCTCAGAAGCTACTGCACTTCTCCTTCCGTTGAAATTGGACGCGTCGTGATCATCCTCAATCGTTGAAAACAGAAATAACATATTTATTTACGAGCCTTTGTCCGACCAATTGAAATTTAAATTTAACATAGAATTACGATTCTAATAACAAGATATCGTCCAAATTTCATTGTTATAAGTCATTACATTTTTCAATTACCGCGTTTACATGCACGAGAAAATACAAAAGGACAGATGGTGACTGAAGGGGCTCCACAAATGAAACTTCTCTACATTTTAAGTGAAATTTTTGTGTAACAAATCTTAGCCATCTACCTTTTTCGTATTTCTTCTACTAGGATAACAATCAGACTGCCGTTTTTTTTTAATGAATTTTGCTGAAAACTTGACAAATTTTATTTTTAGTCCACATGCTGAATTCCTAACGTCTAGCTCAATTATTTTTTAATGATCGTATCCACAAACATAGAGATAGAAACGTTTTTAAAATGTGCTTTTCGCACTCGGGAAGATCGGAAATATGAAGAGTCGTCAAAATCACGAGATTGAATTTTTTGAGGTTTACAATATTTTATCATTGTATTCGAGAAAGTAAAAAACAGTCCTTTCATTATATAATATTTTATTTGAATTCGCATCAAATATTGCTATGACATTTTAATTTCATCATCTCCATCTTTTAAAGTAACAAAAAATACAAATAGACCTTATAATTTATTATAAAAGATGACAGGAGTGATAACTAATACGTCATTTACAAAAATATGTAATGATAAAGGATTAGACATATACATTTAGACATCTTCAGTATGTTTGTCTGGCATTTTTACAAGGATAGTCTTTAATTAGCTTGCTGTTAATTCATTTTATTAGATGTGTTATTCCCCGATATCAGACATCTCTCAATTACTATATTTTTCCTAGGTACTTACGTATTAGACCGTTAACGCCAACAGTTTAATAACTCATTGGCGACTGATTCAAATCTGGCTATAAACCGTTGACGCCAACGGAACCAACAAAATGGCGGACGACAGTTAAGGTTTGAACAATTTTTTTTAATAATGGTGGTTTTTTACCATTATCGACGGCTTAGCAACTCATTGGCGGGGTCTTCAAATTTGGCGATAAAGATCGCCAAATCTTGTTTCGTTAGAACACATATTTTATCAAAACAAAATTAATGAAGTTTTAATTTTGCAGATATCAGATTTTATGTTCAAATTCTAGCAATGATGTTAAATATATTACAAACGTATACTTGCAGTAAACGATAGCTATTCTATAATGTAATTTTTACATTAATTTTAATTGGGTTTAAAGTTTTTTTTTATCGAGGAAATTTCACATGATTATTTTGCTTTTATTCGATTCTTTCCTTATAAAATAGAGGCCATGAAGTGGAGTTTTTATGCGTTTAACTATCGGCCAATTTTATGGCACTATAGAGCATTTATTTTGATACTTATTTTACGAAAGCCTCGTTAATATATTATTATTTTATTAGTGGTAGAATAAGCAAAAATATGTAGTTGGTGTTTTTAATAATTTGGAAATGGAATAAGGACAAATTTGTTATAAACTGTATGCATATTTAGGGGAAAATTTTACATAAACATTCTGGATGGTGGAACAAAAACCGGCTACAATGCTATGATTAGATCAATGATGTTTCTTCCGAGCTAGCTGAAACAATTGGCTCTTGAAAGAATCCTTAAAGCTCCCAAGAACTCTTTTCATTTGTACACGGACAGCAAAAAATGTGATTACGACAGTTCTGGTAGTGGCATTTACATTCGATTTCAGGATCTAAAATTTAAAATCCAGAGAAGAAATCCGGACTTCTGCTCGGTATTTCGAGTCGAGCTTATAGCAATTCTAGAATGTCTGAATTCCGTCATATTGCTATCTCAGTTTAAAGTTTGGCTAGAGCTGGTGCTGGCGAGACCGCTACCCTTTCCGCTTCTGTTACTTACATGGAGTTTTTTTTAAACACAAGTCTACGAATGAGGCCATTTGGATGGTCTCACCGGTGCATCCATAGTATCAAAGTAAGCACCCTAGTGGCGCCCTTGTTCAGGGCAGTATTAGACGAGATCAAACTGCTCTTACTCGTTTTCTTAGTGTCCATCTATTGTCAATACTTTTCTGGGAGGTGCTAAAAAGTTCGAACTTTCCACTAAATGTTCTTTGGCACAGGCCTTTCCTGTCCACATTTTATCTTGTCTGGGGCTTACCAGGCAGGACCTGTTTCATGATCCCCTTTTGGTACTGGAATTTTTCAGGATCAATGAGTTCATGGACCTGATCTAGCTCTGTTGATCCCAGAGAAGAGAAATAACAACAACAATAACATGATGTTTCAAATATTGAACATAACATTCAACAAAGGCTCCTACCCCTTTTACTTCAACAGGCAATTTTCACTCAACAAAATGTCTCTATTCGTACAAATAGCCATTTAAAATTTTAGGTTCAGCAATACCTCATTTGTCATAGTTTTGTTCGAAAAATCTTCAGAAAATCTGCTATCTCAGCACAATGGCGCTAAAACTGTGACGCTTCTCAGATATAAAACATTAACTGCCTCATTGCCTGTGAATGAGTGCAGGAGCATTCTAAAGGGATCAAAACTTCCTAAAGTAAGTTATATTATACCATAAATCTTCATTGTATTGTCTAATATGCTCGCTTTTATTCCCATAATTGAAAACCAGTTTGAAAAATCTGTTATTCTAAACTACAGAAATGAACGAAGAAAATTCACTGTTATCCTCAGATGTGATTTCGAAAACTTATTCCCCAGAGCCATTCCAACAAAGTATGAGACGTTGAAAGCTTTGTATAAACAGAGAAGGAAAATATTTTGATGGAGACAAGTCTCATTAGGAGATTCTCTTAGCAACTAATTATTTACTTTTAAAATTCAATTTATTTTCGTTCATATTACTATCCGCCCTTTTGAGAAAAGTGGTCTCATCAGAATTAGGTACTGAATGAAGATGTTAAAACTTCAATTAGCCTTAAATTTTGAAGAGAAAACTTCGTCCTTTACTAATAAAATGTAAACTTTTGCTACCGGATTTCAGGAGGATTTCTTGTTTAATAAAAATCACTTAATGAGAATTTATGGTCAATATCAACAATGGTATTTTTTCTTTCTCTTTAATTTAGAATGCAAATTCCATTATTTTTTTCCTGTTTCCTTTCCGTTTATTGCTTTCTAGCTTAGCAGCATTTTTAACGAAAAGTTATAATATTTTTTCAGTTTTCTCTGCAGTTTGTTTTTATGAAAAAACAAAGTTGTTTTTTTGTTTCAGAGTGAAAAATATTTATGTTTGCAAAGCAAAATAGGGAATTTCCCTTTGGAAAAATATCTTGAAAGAAAACATTAATCAACTGATGCCAGTGAAAAATTATTGTTTAGAAAAAGAATGACCATCATAATTTTTATTTTTTTATTTTTTACCATTTTGTTATGATTCTACTATATGATGTTTTTATTCATTCCGCTTGGCGTTTCGGCATCATTTATAATTTTTCACTCTGATATTTATGATGGTAAAACATTTTTGTTGAATGCTTTGAATTTATTATGTTTTGTAATTCTCAGATTTTTTAAGATATTATTTTCTTCTCAGAATACTCTCATGAGAGCACAGTACTGATATAAAATATACGCAAAACAAACAAACAATTTCTATAAAATCTATTTAATCCTATTATCTTTGATCGACAATGCCAATTCTTGCCTTGGAATTCAAAATTTAAAAAAAGTGCGCTTTAAACAATACAGACTAGAAACTTCAAAATAAAAAGTTTCATTTATTTCAAAGCTTTATGATTACAAATCTTACTAAATTAAAACTTTTATGCAAATTCAACTATTTTTGTACCAATTAGTATCAATTGTTTAAGTAAAACTATTTCCTAGCTAATTTTTGGGATTGGTTTGCTTGAAATCTGATGAGATAAACGAATATCCAAACACCAATTGTTTATCAATTGTTATATCTAAATTTATTTTCGTATTTATTTTTGTATAAGCCTGTGCGATATTCATCAAAATCATTAAAAACATTTCTAAAAATTTTATTTTTTCAAAATTCAGCGAAAATTGCAGAAATGGAAGCTTAAAATAAAGATTAAAATGAAATCTGTTATGCATATTTCAATGTATCATGTCAGAACATCATTTCTTGAGCGGCCAAGCACCACGTGCTCGTGCAAGTTAAATTATGTTTTTATTCATTATCATTGTTTCGTCGAATGAGTCACTTTTGTACTGCAAACGACCCCCAAAATTTTTTGTTTTCCATTAATTGTTTAAAAAAATATGACATTTTCTATTTATTTCATTTTGCATAATCATGTGCTCAAAATGACATTTTTGTCGGTTTTATTTGCTGTAGTCATTAACTTATTTTTTCATCAGAGCTTTTGTAAACGCGATGGCAGCGCGTTATTAGAAGCTGATTTTTTGAAATGCTTTTCACCCTACATATTTTTGTCTACCTCATTCTCAAAATAATATAATGTTCTGACATGATAAAAAAAGATCATAAAGATATGTCCTTTGATAAAGTGGCAGTTGTTTCCCTAAAGCTTTCTCGCATACTGTATCACATATCCCCACATTTTAGGAATTTCGTAATGTTTGTGAGTATTAAGAACGCTCAGATTTTCATTTTCAAGTATAAGAATTCGATGCTTCAGATTGTAGTAAATAAAACTGATGTTTTTGTACAAACTGAAAGGCATGTGGAATAATGTCGATTTTTTTTCAAGTCCAGGTTGTAATCTTTTGTTATATTTATTTGGTTTGGTTTGGTTTGCTGTTAAATCATTGGTATGAGATTAATTTATAAGTATCAGGAAATCAAAATTGTATTTTGGGCTCAAAATTGTATAAGATCATACATCAAATTTCAAATTTTGAAGTTTTGCGTTTGCATGCTTGTAAAAGTAGAAACATACGTGCTCAAATCCTAGGGGTAATTATTTCCAAATTTGATACATATCAACAAATTTTATCTTTCTAGTTTCCTTGAGTTTATCGTGTTAATTTTTATTTGATCAATAAGATACGTAGGTTTCTTCTAAATGAAATAAATATTCTTCCAAACTATGATATTAATCTACAAATATAGTGTCAAATTTCATTCGTCTTGTCGAAAATGTTTTTGAGGTATCGTTTTCACAGATAGATGACATAATTTCAAAACTGAATATTTGGAAATCAGAAAAGTCTAAATATTTGACGATTACAACGCTTTCTGAAGGCGAGATTGCAATTAGACATATAATAAGTTTTTTGGACATTTTGTTTCCTAATTTGATATAGACCAACATTTTATATGCTAAATTTGTATTCAAAATCATATCTATATATCTTTGTAGATAGATATATCTATATATCTATATAGTTAACATTGCGAAGTAATTGTTTTGACCGCCAGACTTCGCTTGTACATTTTTCATTCAAAATTTGACGGAATCCTCATATACCAAATGTTATCTGCCTGGTTCAACAATTTTTTGGAATATAGTGTTGTTCATAGACAAATTGAATGGAAGGAAGACATACAGACATAATTCCAAGAATGCGGGGAGGGGGTAATATATATTTTAGAAAGTTCAAAGCATGAAATATTGGGAAAAAAATTCCAAATTCTTTTTTTTAACAATTAGAATATTTTCTCTTTATCAACTTCATACACGAGAAAATAAACAGCAAAAAAATTTGGGAGCTGTGTAAATGTTACATTTTCTTTCTTGGAATTCTTCAATTGCATAACCAACTTAGGGTATATTTATCTTTTCGAATGGATATTGTTTCGTATTTATTTAAATAAATGAAAAATGTATTAAATCTACGAAAGAGTCATTAATAATGTTTATTCATAAGGAAATTCAAAAAAAATCTCTTTAAATAAATTCTTTAGAATCGCTGAAAATAAAAGTCTAGAAACGTTGTTTAAAGTAGAATTCTCTGAGCCTTGTTTTATATTTATCTAACAATCCAAAACTGTGAACAATTCCAAAGCTTTATTTTAATTTGCACTTTGAGTATTATCCTTTCCACGCCATGTTTAAATTCTTTAACAATGCAGGCAACATCAAAAAGTTATTTAACTTTATTTCCCGAGAGCTAAAACAACAAAGAATTCGCAAACATCATTTAACAAAAACATCCTCTCCCTGTTCCGATAAGAATAATAAAGCGTTTCGCTAACGCAGCAAGACGCTAACTGGATATTCTTTTGCAAACGAAGCATTTTAATGACGGTTTCGGAGCTGAAACTCGTTATCGCGTAACGGACCGGCATTAAATTATTAAGCAGCATTTCCGATGCTGAAATTTTGCTATACTCGGTGGCAACTGCTGTATTAAATGCTGATCTCGATTTACTAGAAAGTCATTTAACGTATCCGTACTGTTCTTGGATATTGTTAAGAAGAATGTAACAATATATATAAAAAAAGAAAATACTTAAATTAATGTATTACTTAATGACATATTATAATCAGATTGAAGCATCTGCAACAGAAAGGGAAACTATTTTTTTTATTAACAGAAATACTTTCAAATTAATTTCACAAATTTTAACAGCTATCTGACATACTTTCAAATTATTCAAAATCTTATGCGTGTGAGTGCGAATATGTTTCCGATAGAGAAGCAGAAGATATTTTCAAATCCGAAATCATTTTTAAAAAATTTCAACAAAACATGATAAGATAAATAGATAGCTTCAAATTGCTTCACATGATATACATGATACAAAAATCCATTTTTCGGCCTTTTGTTATCATGTCATAACATGATGTTATTTTAGGACTGAGCGTCAACAAAAATCCGCAGGCGAAAAATAAGAAAAATCGTAGGCGAAAAATTGAAATTTTATTATCTGCACGAGCATCTCAAAAATTCAGCTTTTAATAAGGCGTTGCCATCACATTTACAAAAGCTCTGATTTAAAAGAATAAGTTAATGACTACCGTAAATAAAACCTAAAAAATAAAATTTTGAGCACGTGATTGTATGAAATGAAATAAATAGGAAATGCAATACTTTTTAAAAACAATGAATGCGAGACAAAGTTTTTTTGGATCGTTTGCAATACTAAAGGGATTCGATGAAATTTAATGAAACAATTCGATGAAACAATTAAAATGAATAAAAATGTAATTTAACTCGCACGAACACATGGTGCTTGGCCGTTTGAGAAATTATGTTCTGACGTGATTCATTGAAATATACATAGGAGATTCAATTGTAATCTCTTTAATTACTTCTTCTTTAATAAGGGGCTCTCTAAAGTATAATTTCCAAAATTTTAATTATAAATATTTCTATAAATAAAAAAAGCATTTGAAATTCCTTAATTAAACAATAATCCATATTTTAAAATTTCAAATATTAATTACAAAGAAAATTATCCTACAAAAAATATCTACACCAATTAGTAATTCAAAAATTTAAGTTTTCAATTATATCAATTCTATTTTCCCTTCACCGTTTGCTTTGAATTTCACAAAAAAAAAATTCAAAATTTGTTTGAAGCATAATCATTTATAATATAGCAAGCTTATGAATAACAACTTGAATATTTGTTTTGAAGTTTTGACTTTTTCAGTTTGCTGCTAACAAATATTTGAACATATCTCAAAAGTACTGGATTTTTCCACAGCTTGATAATGCGGGAGGACTGGAACCAACTCTCTGAATTACGTTATTAATTAATTATAATAATTGCTCCACCATCCAGGTTGGAAAAGCTGATGTAATTACCCTAGATGAAAAGCAAGGCTAATATATGAAGCCTAAAATGCTAATTTGAAGTGATGTTTCAAACGAAAAATTTTAATACCTTTATTTTCTTGGAACGGATGCGAAAGTTATATCTTTAGGCTCATCTGCTGTTGATTCCAAAAATTAACTATGACTTGAAATCTGTAAAAAAAAAAAATAGCAGGTGAGGTTTCACCAAAATTTTCTTGCATGCTTTCTAAATAGTATTTTGTAAGGAATTTCATAATATTGATAAAAAATTATAATTGTGATTATTGATTTATGAGATGAATTTAGAATTTTTATTAAATGTACTGAGTACTCCTTAGAGGTTAATCCCTGTTAGTTAGCAATAAATCTCTAAAATGAATTTTTTTTATCGATGCCAATTTATATACAGCTAAATTAAATAAAAATTTGATACAGGATTACAAATGTCGAGATAAAATCACGTACCAAATTTTGTATATTTTCCATTGCATTTTGTATTATCGTGTTTATGTGCTTGTGAAAACGCAGCCTGGCAGATTTCTACTAATTTGATAGGTATTTACACTTTAGATGTTAAATCTGTTTATCAAACATTGACAGCCGGACAAACACATTTTCTCTACATGAATTCGTTCAAAATCTTAAAGAAATTTAGAAATTTTTCGTAAATTTCATATGAAAAACTTCATCCGACTAGCTGGAGGCATTTTTATTTATCTTAGACAGACAGACATAATAATAATAATGTGTTTTCGAACTCGGGAAATCTAAAATTTACAGACACGTCAAAATTTCAAGTTCTTATTTTCTAATGCATTTTGAGGCTACAATACTTTCTATGTGCTTCTTTACGAGAAAGTAAAAATTAATTCTTTAAAAATATATTTCGATTTTTTACGTATATCTCAAGACGCAATCATTCATTAATAATAAATCTGAATTTCCGAAGTATTATAATATATTAATATACAAAGCAACTTTTGTTTCATTAAGCCTTCTGGTTTTCTCAGTATATCCCAATTCAGACGTTAACCGTAACTCCAAAATCCAGAAGGTGTTTCCGTATTTCCGAAATAGAGTGAATATTGTCTTACATGCAATCCAATCAAACACGAGAACTCCGTGTTTATTTGATCTCTCTTGGGAACAAGAACAATGTTTCCCTTCGCAAAGATGACTTTTATATAACTCGACTACGCAAAGAGAATAGCAAGACATCAATCTTCTTCCTGGGCTATAGATAAAGAAGAGGCGGAAAAAAAGTAATAGAAACGTTTTCAGAGAAAAATATCATATTGGAATAGATTAGAAGGCAAATATTTGAAGATATTCACATGGAATTTGATTATTTTTTACTTATGAATAAAGTATATAAAACAAAACTGTGAAAAGGAGGCACATTTTTCTGTTTTACTGCGTTTATTAATGTAATCGCAATAGCATTGTAATTAAACTGAAAAATAATTATCATAATAATATCAATATCAATATTACAGATTACTGAGGGTTTTTTAATTCTAATTTCCCCGGTACTGTAGCTAAACTGAAAAATATAATAATAATAATAATAATAATAATAATATTGTGCATCAATGAGTTTTTTAATGTTATTTCCATAGAATTGTACTTAATCTGAAAAAATAATAACAATAACAATAAAAATAATATCAATATTGTTAATTATGTCTTAAAAAAGATTGCGTTTCTTTGGTGAATTATTTAGATAAATTATGTGTTTTAATTGCATAACTTTTGATTTTCTTATTTTGGCAATTAGTATATTGTAAATGATAAAAAATATATACATCTAAAAGGTAACCAGACACTCAGAAAAATTTGCTATATTCAATCCCATATATGATATATTCCAAATAAAATCGAAAGAATGCAATTTAAAAAAGCAATAGAATTAATTTTCGGTTTTTGTTGAAAATTAAATATCAAATGAATCTATTAGGCACAAAATCAGCTCTAAAAAAGGATTTCCGAATGTAGAAGATTTTATCTAAACCTATTCTAATTTCTTATTTTTACGTAGAACAATAAAACCATGGACTTCATAGATTTGAATTTCACCTTAACCGTTTTTTTAAAGAAAAAATGACGTCATTATGAGATCATTTCCGTTTTTTAATTTAAAGAACTCTTATTTAAATCACAACTGCGGAGAAACATTTCGTATTCATGGATTAAAATTTATTTGGAGTATTTCAATCTTTTCAAAAAAAACATTCAAAATATGTATTCGATACTAATTGCATGCCAGCAATTAATCAAAATATCACATCCCGGATTCGTGCAAAGGAAATTGATATTTCACAATTGTTGTTTGCAAATGCCGTGCAATTAACATACATATACCTGTTTTCTCTGATGTACTTTGAAGAACACATCTCTCGTATGTCTAACTCTTGATAAAAAGGCGATCGCAATCCATGATTTTATACGGAGTGTGAAAAGAGTAACAACATTTATCTTTCTTTTTCTTTTATTAAAATCAAAGTTTAAAAGAATTCTATACAAATCTCAAATGCAATTTTTCAAAAATAAATTATATGCCGCTTTCTTATTTTTTATACTATATAGCTCAATGACAAATTTGTCTGTCAAATATTTTTAATAAAGTATACTTCATCACAAATTAATGCACTATCCCAAGATTTAATTTTTAAAAAAATCTCTGACCACGACTTAGGGAATTAAAAAAAAATATATTAAATGTAATTTTTACAAAATAATTTTATGCTTGTTTTTATAGAGAATTGAAGTTTCTTAACACATAAGGCTTTCTATTTTTTTATGGAAAAAATCTTGAGTAGTTCCATCCAAACTAGTTTAATTAATCATTTTACAAAATCGGATTTGTGAAATCTTTTCATCTTCATTCTTCAGCATTTTTAATATTCAACTCAATATTGAAAAAAAATGTTTAGGAGATAAAATAATGGTGATGATTTTATTCCTTATGTGTTTATAACATCTGTTATTATTAAAGGAGAATCTAGCAACATTTATTTTAATCAAAATATAGGATTAACACTTCTAAGAAGAAATTTGGTAATTTTAATTTCATTTTTGGTCCTACATTTTATATTGCCATGTAGATTTGTACATCAAACTAAGAATTAAAAATAATATTAATTTAATAATTGATTTAAAGAACAAAAGACGCGTTAAGGGCAGCTAGTGTGTTTTATTTTCTCAAATGAATTTCAGTTAAATATGTATACCATATAGAAAATGTCATCTAATTAGGATATTAAATAAAAATTCATAGATTCTAATGATAAACCGTTTCTGATTTTTTAGAATTTTTAAAAATTTGGACATTAATTCTTTTTTTGAAATTCACCATAATTACCCCTTTCATCGACAGAATTTTCTTATACTCTAATTTTCTTAAGTTCATAGTCACATCGAAAACGCACTTTGAAAAGCTTAGTTGAGATATCCTTCCCTTGCAGTTTTGTAATATATAGCATTTTCAATAGAGTTATGGGGAACATATTTGTTCTTTCAAGGTTGGATTCACATGATAAGTTATGCAAAATGCAAAGGAACAACAGACGTTCTTCCTAATCACCATGAATAATGAAAACTAATAGAGGCGTCTATGGCAACCAGCCAAATAACAACCAGGGCTAATAACAATCGGTTCTCTTTACTCAGTGGCACTGCACTTCCAGTGATTATACAAAATAAGGATAACTTTTATTTGGTGTATTCAAAAGTGACCTAGTTTATTTTCTTTTCATTTCAATATCATTAAATGAACTTTTACAGTCCCCGTTTGCATTGAATAATATAATAATTATCTTTTAATTATTCCCTGATATTTTACAGTGTTTTTATATATTGATTTTTAAAAAAATTACTAGCCTCCTTTGACAATCATCTATTCCTCTACAATATCAAAAGCGTTCATTTAGTGATATCATCCAGAATAGATTAATTATATCTTATCACTCCTAATAAAATTATTAGTTTAAATTAAACTAACAGGATAAACATGAGGTATTCTGATATGTAAACTATTTAATAGGGTTTATACAAAAATAGATTTTTTTGAAAAACTATTTTTTTTAATTTAGTATTTTTAAAACACTGTTTTCGAATTTTTGTCAAAAAAATAGAATAAGGAAATATATTTTGTTTAATTTTATATAAAATAATAAAAACTGAAATCAATACCAAAGTCATAATATAAAAAATTTAAGGATTGCATTTACATATTACTTACACAAAATAACGAAAACTCAAACAAAACTTGCAAATAATGTTTATATTATTTGCACTAATTTTAATTTTTCCTAAGAAAATAGGAGTTTAAAAAACATAAAATATCTACTGAACAGTGACTAAGTTTTTGCCTTATTTTGAACACAGTATTGCCTGAAATTCGCTACTGAACTTGGTTTTATAGTTTTAAGGGCATGAAATAGCTTATGAGTTTTTTTTTTATCTTTTATTCGCTGCTGCAAATAATAAAAATTGATCTTTCAGTGTTTGTATTTGTAAGTTTTTCTTCAATGTCTTCATGAAACTTATGTATTGATTCTTTTACTGCTTCTTTTTAAAAAAGCCTTACTCTGAAAAGTAGTATCTTTGATTGGAATCTGTTTCAAGATAACTTATTAATCTTTAACAAAAAAAAATGACAAAAACTAATTTTTACTTAAAAATATGAAAATAGAGGCTTCAAACCAGTTTTCTAAATTTAAAACTTGATTTTCAAATGGGACAAATTTACTTATAAAAACCGGTTTTTTTAAACTGGGTTCGAAAAACTATCAAATCCTACTATGCACGTAAATTGGCCGAAATCTGTTCAGTTATTGAGGCTGGCAGTTTAATTTGAAATGCATCTAAAAATGGTGGGTGAAGGAAGATGATTATCATTCATGTCAAATCTAAATAACAGGTTTTGGAATGAAATTAAAATTGGCGAAATCAGCTCAATGACTGTAATTTCGGTACTCTGTCACGAAATTTCTTTATCGAGCATACAATTAACTATAATTTTTTTCCGAAAATAAGGTATGGAAATAAGACAACCTTTTTGACATATTTATAAGTAATACAGTTTCAAATACATAAAAATTTGTGAAATTAATTAGGAGCTCTTTTGAGACTCTTTCCTATATAGAATTTATTGTAAAGTAGTGTTTTTAAAATCTGTTTCAAAAGTAGAAGAACGGGAGGCCAGAACAACGTTAACGAAGTAATGGATTCATAAGATTTCAAATGAAATAAAAAAAGGACAAAACTAAATTGGTATCAGGGTCTACTTTTGTTATTATTTCAAATATATGCATTTCCATGTTTGTACACTTAATATAAAAACAGAAGTTATAATCTTCAAAAAACAGTTAACAATGTAATATTTTGTTGAAAATATGTCTGCATATATATATCTGTATATATATCTGTGTATATATTTGCAAATATATCTGTATATATTGAAAGAATTGACAAAATTCATTAAAAGTATCCTCCAAGTTAATAAATTGACATAGCTAAAGCAATAATTTTTTAATATAAAATTGTATAAAATTCATACATATATTGTAATATTTTTGGATTTTCTAAAGGAAAAACATCAAAATTCAGTTTAATTTTTAATTCAACAAAGTGTCAAAAAATTTGCTCTAAGGTGCATTTTCACACATTTCAAGGTTTTCATATATCAAATTTGGTAAACGTAAATCAAAACGTTATATACTTGTAGAACGCCATATATGTATAAGTGCGCGTTCGTCGTTATTATTTGTAGAAATAAAAAGGCAAGGCGATATTTTTACCTCAGCTTTAGTGCTGTTAGCTTTTTTTCAGTGACTACAAACTACAGTTTAATTTTTCCAACTATATAAATTTACTCACTGATGTTTTTATGCAATCTAAAATAACAAATTCTGAAAAACTGACTGGCAAACTAAGTAAATTGACTTACGAAAGCTTAAAATAAAAAAAATGATAAATGGGAAACTATTGATTTCTCTGCTAGCGTTAATGCTTCGTTCGCGTGCGAAGCTAAAAACACACGGAAATAACTCGTGCCCAACGGTGAAACTTTAGGGAGCTGGGAAAAAAAATAAGAAACTTGATTTCTTTTATTCACCTGATTTCCATCCTTGTAGATTGCATATTTATTAGAGTGTTCCTTTTTTGATAACTTGTTATTCGTGTTATGAAAAATATTCTTTTTATCACAAACGCGAAAGCAAAACTTTTTTTTTCATTTGCTTGAAAAGCAAAGGCAGTCAATGAGCTTAAAAGACAAATTCAGTAGTCTTTAAAATAAACATTAAGTGCTATTTGTCAACGTGTTTAGGTAATCACTTCAAAGATTGGAATACACGCAGTAATATAACGAAAAATCTATTTTAATTAAAATTTTGTTGTGCTCGAAATGTATGTTTTAAAGAGTAAAATAGTAAGTAAATCGTTTGGGAAATATTTAAAAAATGGTTCCATAATTCATTACTTTTTAAAATTTCTTTTAGAATTCTTTGAAATAAATTATCAGCTGTTGTGTTCCATTTTACAACGGGAGAAGGGGTTCAGAAGCTTCTAAGGTTATGGACCACTGATCCCCCGAAGGCAGGAGTCTGCCTTCTAACTCAAACACACCACAAACAATTTTTACTTGGCGAATTTCATTCATACATTTCATTCATTCACCCGCAGATCGTAATTTGGATCCGGAACAGAGAACGAACACCTCTGACCCAGTACCCAGATTATGACTACAACACACACAGTCTTCGTCTGGCGGTTTCGAACGCGCAACCCAAGGGATGTGAATCGAACGCCCTATCAACCAGGCTATCAAAACCTAATAATTACACTTATTATAAATAATTGATCAAAAATTATACGAGCGTTAAATTCTTAACGACAATTGAGGATCTGCCACTAATTGAGGCAAAGCAAAGCTCAAACATGCCACAAACCCTTTTTACGGGGCAGGCTTCATTCAGGCATTTCATTCATTCATCTACAGATCTAAATTTAAATCTGTAGCAGAAAGCAGTTACCTCTGACCCAGTACTCCCAGTGGTATTACTCTCGACATGCGGGATTGTGTGACCTCGACAGATTCAACGAGCACCAGCCACACACACTCAAAGAGTCTTCGGTCGGCGAGGTTCGAACTCTTAAGCTAAGGAATAGAAGTCCAACACTCAACTAGTTTATCCCAGCCAGTTTATCAGTTACTTTCTAGTATTTCTTGAAGAATTCAGTCGTTTAAAAGTATTTACATTATCTGTGCTGATAATTCAATAGAATTTAAACATTGAATTTGTATAAACGAAAAATCTTGCAAATTCAAATGCTGTTTTGTGTCGGTTTGCACGATTTATATGTATTTTATAAAAGATCTTACATCTTGGATTTTACTAGCATTTTATAATGAAAGGGGAAAGAAAAGTGTTAATAAGTAGTTATTATTTGATTATATTCTTAACTGTTAAACATTTTTATACAACTTCACGCATATATGATAAAAAAAATTTGTAATGAAATTCTGTTGAAATTTATCAATTTCTTTTCATTTTTCAAAATACGTTACATCTATTTTATGCATTAAAATGCATGAAAGTCACCATATTTCTGATAAATTCGTGTTATATTCATGAAACTAATATTAAAAAGATTTGACTTTCGTTTAAATAAATCTGTATGCTGAAAACAAGAAATAAAATATCCAACTGTTCATAATTTAAATATTATTTTTCTTATTAAATACATAAGATATGTTTCCAATTTTTTTTTTCGCTATCGATATTTTTCAATATATGGCTGACCTTTCCAGCATTTTTTTCTATATAAATATTTTTTAAATGCAAATGAAATAGAAAAACGTTCGTATCTATAATAATAAGTAAAGCCAAAGAATCAATTTCCAATCACAACCATTGAACTCATTTCCTCATTTTTATTTTCCTGCATTCAAAGTACAGAGAAAGGAGGTATCACAATCATCAGAAATTTTCCAACTCAATAGTTTGAGGATTCTACACGTTTAATACATCCTTGAGCCGTTTGACAATTATGTCTATCTTGGAATACGATAATTCAAAAGTGTTTCATACCTCCGTGAGTCGTTTGACAATTTTGTCTATCTTGGAATACGATAATTCAAAAGTGTTTCACAACTTCATAAGTTGTTTGACAATTTTGTCTATCTGAAAACACGATAATTCAAAAATGTTTCATACCATCATGAGCCGTTTGAAAATTATATCTATCTGGGAACACGATAATTCAAAAAAGTTTTGAACCAGACTGATGAAATTCGGTACATCGATTCAGCCATGTGCCCTTTTAAGGGAATTCTGTCAGCACGACAGCTACAAAACGACTAGAGCTCAATGGATCATGCTTAGCTCCTGAAGTGTAAAAATTTATTATATTTGGAATTAAATCGGTCAAGGTTTTGATCATCTGTCTGTATTTACTTTCACAAGCATGTAAACGCGACAAAAACCCAAAGGCGTAAAATAGTGAAATATATTGATTTTGAGATTACAAATTTTGCTCTTTTCAAATCTTAGTTTTAATTGGTTGAGAAAATCTGAGTCAGAAATACACCTAAGGTTTATTTATACTTGTTTATTAACCGCATCCTACTGATTTATCGTCAAAAGACTCTCACCAATAGGCTGTTTGTAAACTATTGTTCACCAATTATATGTTATTTATACATTATTAAATATATAAGAGAGTATGGCATAAGTTATGTATACATTAGTACATATATAAAAGAGTAGGACGTAGGTTATTTATACAGAATTACATATATAAAAGAGTAGGACATAGGTTGCTTATACAGTATTACATATATAAGAGAATATGAGATAAGTTATTTATATAGAATTACACATATAAGAAGGTATGGCGTAAGTTATTTATACATGATTACATATCTAAGAGAGTATGACTTGAATTATTTATACAGAATTGTATACATAAGAGATTATGATATAAGTTATTTATATTGGATTACATATATAAGAGAGTATGATATCTCAGGTAGCACATCCTATAGCGTAATATTTTACAATATTGTGCGATATTATATGATTTTAAACAATCGAATATTGATCAATATTGTAGAATATCTGTGTATCTAGTTTAAGCCTCTCTGCTGTTTTTTCAAGACAAAATTGGGGATATCCAGACAAGTTTACAATGTTCTGATCGCCTACGCCACAGCATTCTCGAATTTTGACAGAAATCTCAAATATATATTACATTGTATTTTTTCTAACCACCCAACCGTTTTGGAGGCGTCCTAGCACAGAGTTAGGGCGTTTTCCTCGTGATCTGGGTCTCCTGGGTTCGAGTCCCGTTTAGGGCATGACTGTTCTTCTGTACACTATCTGTTAGGTGCATGAATGTAATGAGCGTGAATGTGCCCTCCTGTAAAAAGGGGTTGTGCAAACGAATGTGATGAGTGTGTAGCTAAAGTCGCACTCTTGGCCCTAGTTGGCGCTACTACAAAAACAAGACGCTTCTTTCGGCTTAAAAATCACTGACCCTCATCAGCGCGCTTGTCCAGGGCAAGTGTCATTTGTAACAACAACAATTAAACCGTTTTATTTTCTTTATTAACTAATAAGATGACACTTTCTATTATTTGGAATATTTTATTATTTTGATTCAAATAGAAATCCATTGAAAACTTGACATGTCTACGCACTCAAAGTAATTTTAATACTGAATTATAATCGTTATGAACGGTTTATTTTTTGCTTACAACTATCAAAATTCGATTAATCAATTCACGTATGGCATATGGGTAACGGTTCAGTGGTTAAGGGGTGGCACTTTACTATGTACGTATCATATCGATTTCGTCTATTTTTATTTTATATGAAAGTTTATGACCATTAAACTCATACTTGGAGAAATTATTCAAGAATTAATACGTTTGTTTCACAGATGCAGTCTATGAATCAGCTTAAAACAAACCACCTTTCATCTTTGGCGACAAGAAGGAAAACTTAATTATAAATGAAGGGAATACAAAGGAGGCTTTTAAATAGTACGAATTCTATGTATTTGACTATCAGATTAAAACTCATCATTAATTAAAATGCGACAAACAATATCTTCCTCAATTAATTTTATGGGAATAAATTCATTCAAATTCTAAGAATTTTACAGATAATTCTATGTCATGGAATTTAAGATTAATTTATTTCTCAGAAGAATCATGAGTATGCAATTAAATTTCATCATACGGCACTAATTGCTAATTGTCTTTTAGAGAAATTCAATCTCATATTATTATTCAGTTTGATCATAGAATATTACTTAATTTTGCTTTGATGCTAAAATATCCTTATGTCATATTTTTTCTACACATATCATTGTAAATATATAATTAAAACCCATTTTTAACGTTACTCAAAAGTTTTGATTTGGTATTTTGATTCTAATTCAAAAAGTTTTATGAAAATTTGTTGCTGGGATTGTTACTAATGACATTCGCCATTAGCAAGCGCGTTGACGCCCGTTAGCGATTTTAAACTGAATTAGCGTCTCTTATTTTTGACGTAGCGCCAACTAGGGCCAGGAGTACGACTTAGCTAAATAATTATCACATTCGCTTGCATAACCCCTTTTTACAGGGGGGTACATTCACACACTTCACAGATAGCACACAAAAGACCAACAATGCCCTAATCAGGACTCGAACTCGGGACGACCAGATCATGAGGAAGACGCGATACCTCTGTTCCAGGACGCCGGCATTATGAACATGTATTATGATGATATAATTCCTGATAATAAATTCCCGTCGTTTCTATTTTAGTTGCCCAATTTCGTTCTTCTTTTTATGAAAAAATAATAAAAGGATAAAGCTAAATTTCAGAAGACAAGATTTAGCAGATATATGCATAGAGCTGAAATTTGGCATTTATTGGCTGCAGGCAATGCATCTTAATAGGCCTATTTTTAAATAATTAGTACAAATAATTTTTCATTTAGTCAAAAACAAATGTAATCATATTTGAAAAGAATGATGCATAGCGACATATTTTAACTGAACTTAGTTATTATAACTGAGCAGCAAAATATTTTTAATTAACAAGCATTCTTATGATTATATTTTATTTTTTAAAATTTTTACACAAATGTATGCTTTCATTTATTTTTAACAGATATATCATCAAAAAACAGATCAGATATTAAAAGTTCTGATGATTCAGCCATAACTATAGGCTAAAATTTTCATTTTAGCCGAAAAGAAAAAGCATTTTATTATCATGTTAGATAATAAACAACTTCGAAAAACGTCACTTTCAAAATTGTTATTTGATGGAACTTGATAATTGAGATATAGCGTAATCAATTATATGAACAATTAATATTCCAATAAGCTATTATTAATTACATAAATTTCAATTTATTTAATATTTATTATAATAATTCAATGAAATAGGCATTACGATTCTGTTTCATAATGTTTTGTATTTATTTCATAGATTTATTTCACAACTAGTATAATAATATTTTTAATTTAACTTCTCTGTGGATCACATTCAGCCGATAGGCCTGAAATCGTAAAGTAGTTGCTTGGTTGGAAATCTGCCATTGTATTTGTAAATGCCACTTTTTCTAAAAGAAAAATCGAATAAGGTCTCAAGAATCGATTTTATTTCCTTGTTTCAACAATAATTCTATTTATAGATATAAGAAGTTTCTTCCACAGTGTGATGGGTAAAGAATAAATAAAAGGTTGGAAAGTTTAAAAATTAAATTTGAATTAGAGAAATAATAATCACGATGAAACTTTTGAAATAAATCTTCAGGATTCTTCAAAAATATCACAAAGTTTCTTGAAAAAATCTCAACGTACTTCCGATTCATTTAATAATTAAGTTGACTTAAGCAATTTAAAATCAATAAATTAACTTTGAATAAATTTTCATTTTTTTAATAAACACAATAGATATTTTGAAAATTATGATTTCAGTCAAAAAGAAAAAAAATATTAAGGCCTATAACTCAACTTGAACGCCGAAAATATTTAAAATAAGAAAAATTAAAATGAAATCTTCTATGGATATTTCAATGTATCATGTCAGAACATAACTTCTTGAACGGTCAGGCACCACGTGCTCGTGCAAATATTATTTTTATTGTTTCATAGAATGAGTCACTTTAGTATTGCAAAAGTTTCAAAAAATTTGTCTCGCATTTATTGTTTTTTAAAAAATATCACATTTCTTATTTATTTCATTTCATACAATCACGTGCTCAAAATAACATTTTTCTAGGTTTTGTTTGCTGTAGTAATTAACTCATTTTTTTTTAAATTGGAGCTTTTGTAAATGCAATGTCAACGCGTTATTAACAGCTGATTTTTTGAAATGCTCGTGCAGATAATAAAATTTTAATTTTTCACTTACGTTTTTTTTCCGCCTACGGATTTTTGTTGACAATACTCATTCCCAAAATAACATCATGTTCTAACATTATAATAAACAAGAAGTTTTTCCTTAATTGCAAAAAGTAAATCCACTTAAGTATACTCTCCCAAAACTTTTACCCATAGATTGTGAAAAAAGTATTGTCCCAGACAAAACCTTGTATAGCAATGGCGTATAATACTTACCAAGGATAAACCACTAACGTGAATTTAAATTTTCTACTGAATCTATCGGGTGATCTGTGAACAGTGTTTTAGTATTTGAAAATCGAATTTCTATTTCAGAAACGCTTCTCTTAGCCAACTGAAACCAAAATTTAACACAGATCTGTTATTAAAGTCACAAACTTTTATACAAAATTTGACATATTTAAGTCATTTTGTTTATGAATTATTACGTTTATTTGTTTCTGAAAATAGGGAATGGCAAACAGTTAACTCGTAGTCATATTTGGCTCAAATTTCAATAGATGTCTATAATATTCTATAGTTGTTAAATATGTACACCGAATTTCATCCATCTAGCTTTCTTCGTTTTGCAGCAATAGTACTAACTTATATTCGAATGACCGATTTGACAGACTTTCGCTGAATACAATTTTGCTCAAATTTTGTTAGAAATCTATAAATTTTTGTAAAATCGTATACCAAAATTTCATTCTCTAGCTCAAAGCATATTTGGAGCTACTTTTGTTACAGACTGATAGACGGATATACCGACAGATGCTTTATAAAAATAGGTTTTTCATATACTCAGGAGGATTTAAAGCGTATAGGCTGGTCGAAATCTCGAGTTTAATTTTTTTATGTTTATAACACTCATATAAACATAAAAAATGTGTAATATGAGCGTTACAATGAGTGTTATAAATATGAATGTTACAATGAGTGTTACAAATATGAGTATTACAATGAGTGTTATAAATATGAGTGTCACAATTAGTGTAACAAATATGAGTGTTATAAATATGAGTGCTATAATGAGTGTTACAAATATGAGTGCTACAGTGAGTGTTACAAATATGAGTGTTACAATAAGTGTTATAAATATTAGTGTTACAAATATGAGTGCTACAATGAGTGTTACAAATATGAGTGCTACAATGAGTGTTACAAATATGAGTGTTACAATAAGTGTTATAAATATTAGTGTTACAAATATGAGTGCTACAATGAGTGTTATAACATTCATATTACCGAACTGACAGACTTCCTCTGAATAGAGATTTGTTTAAATTTTGTTAGAAATCTACAAATTTTTGTAAAATCGTATACCAATATTTCATCCTCCGGCACAAAGCGTTTCTGGAGTTATCTTTTGTCACAGATCGGTCCATACCAAAACCACGTGCAAATTCTTTTTATATCGGTCGAGACCAAATCTCGGGTCCACATTTTTTTGTCTTTATAATACTTTCCGTATACTTCATATACGAAAATGTAAAAAAAAGTATCATAATTTGGAATTCTTGTTTCGAAGTATTGAGAAATAGGTTTTTAAAACTGTTTAATAAATTCATTTAGGTTATTAAATTTAACTTTGAGCTTCCTTGGTAGCTGGAAAAAGTTTAAGGCAGTATTCCATTCTCTCATGGTTATCGAATATTTCGACTGCCACATTGGATGCAATATTTGAAATTTTAACTTTGAGGACATTAATAGTTTCAATTGGTTTTAAAAACACTCTGTTACTACAAAACTTATTTGAATATATGGAATTAAAGAATACTTTGAATATTTCCTTTCGTTGACTCCATTTTGATTCAAATCTAAAGCAAGATCATTACTTCTGCATTTCTTGAGTTGTCTGTAGAACTAAATAAATTCAGAAGCACATTTTCCTGAAAATAAAGCATTTTGAAGTATTATGTTCAACAGTTCTGTCGAAATAAATTTTTGTAATCAGAGAAAATTTTCATGGCCATTTTCTACATTAATCGAATTCCAATAATTTTCAATATTCTGGCCAGAAATATAATTTCTCCTCGTATCATGACTCTCTCTTCAAAAAACTATTTACTTGTTGATTGAAGTATCAAAACTACCGAGAAATTCCATTTTCCAGAACAAGCTTTCTTCGCTCAAAACTCCCCCGCATAGATGCTAACAAGTAAATCAATAACATTTCGTTCCCTGGAAAGCGTTGGAGAAATTTGTTTTCTTGGAGATTTGGCTTCCGTATTTCTAAAGTGAAAAAATTCCAGAAACAATTTTGAAATAACGTTTTCCAATAGCTATGAACGTTTTCATAATATACTAAGAGGAAATATGATCCTCTAGGCTAAAGTTTTTTTTTCCTCTCTCGCTCTCGCTCTGACATTCCATTCTTAAAATCATTTCTATCCAATTATCTATTTATTGTTGAAACCATCCAATTATCTGCTTTAAAAAATATCGTGTGCGTAGTTTCGTTCACCAGATTTTTTTAGCGATAAACTATTTATTTTAGATTCGAAAAAAGTATCTATTTACTTGGGAAAAAATGAATATTTTTTCTTGTTGTTATAGCTGCATAATGGAATAATAAATCAGGAAATTTTAACCTCGTTATTTCAGCTCACGCAAACAAATTTTTTACACGATATTATTTTATTTTGAGACATATTTTCAGTATCAATTTTCTTTCAAGTATGGTATAAAAGGAATCAATCCTTTGAGAATTCTACGTTTTATTTTTACATTTGATGGACTTTCTAATTAAAATACTTTCTTTATACTCCCAGAAAATAAAAATTTAATATTGAAATTCTTAAAAATCAATTTAATCAATATATAGTGAATAAAAAAATGTAGACGTTTTTTAATGTAATGTTTTGCTTTCCCTTTCATGAAGCAATAATTTGCAAAAATTAAGTTACTTATTTTAGAATGATTTTTGAAGGTAATTTTTAAATGTATCGAAATCAAAACGATTTTTTAGAGCATCAATTGTCTTAGATATCAAAATTTTTCTTCAAGAAGATGAAACGATTAACATGTTCATATCGTGAAATCTTTCGAATTTAAAGTATTCTTATACGAAGTCTTCTACTGCGACAGAATTTTATTATATCTTAGGAATATATTATTTAAAGTTGTGATTTGCATGAAAAATTTCAATCATAATGTAAATTTTCTAAAATATTCCTCCACTGCTGCCTGCTTTTCTCCCATTGACATCAATGACTGAAATTTTTGATTGAAGGCATGATAAATCCAAATTGAAAAAAATTGTCATAAGGATAAATGAGCCAAAAGTGAGTATAAATGTTCTTACATTGACCAGATGATATATTTCTTTTTGAAAGAGAGCATACATTTCTTATTTAAATTGTCTTATAAGTTTCTAAAGGCTCTCATCTAAGAGAAGAGATAAATTAGGAGGTATTTATCTCTCCTAACCAAGCCTGATCTGCTGACAATTCCAATAGAGTCCCATCGTAATTTTTAAAAAAATCCTTTTTCTCCAATCATTATTTTTTTAAATCCTCATTTAGTCAAAAATCGGGAAATTGGCTGAAATTAAAACTATTATTCCAGATTATTGGTACTTCATTAATAAAGTCAATATTTTTTGGTATTTCAGTATTCTTCAAAAATAGGTCTTGTAGTTTAGTAAAGAAGAGTTTCACGGACTAGATGATATGCTAGTTGTAGGCTTAGTTCTATAATTCACCTTCTCTAAATGTGCTGTGTTTTTTAATTTAAATAATGTTTGATATATTCTTTTTAGATTATGCAATTTTTAAGCTTGAATAATCTAAAAGAATAAGCTTGCATAATCAAGCTTTGTCAGTCTTTTTCCTTTTT
This sequence comes from Argiope argentata, assembly GCA_026289955.1. Lineage (NCBI taxonomy): Eukaryota > Metazoa > Arthropoda > Arachnida > Araneae > Araneidae > Argiope > Argiope argentata. Next base: position 1,891,121 of record JAOUZG010030345.1, on the reverse strand, counting down.
ATTTGATCCTCAAGGTTCAAAAGTTCTGGCCAACAGCTTTTAGGTTTGGTTTCAGGTATTACCTTTACTTTTTGAAACTGTTTGATAGCTGGAGTTCTGGTATAGGGTAGTGTGTCCTTCCAGTGCTTTTGGTGTCCCAGGTTCGAGTCCTGGCTCTTTTTCATCCTGTGTGAGGTGTGTAAAAGATTTCCATTCTATAAAAAGGGATTGTGTAATCGAGTTCTATCTTCATAAGAGGTATAAGTAAGGCTTCTGCCCTCGGGTGCCCAAGACTCTTGACCCTCGGAAGCAAATGAACCCCTTTCAGTGATAACGCGAACATCGTTACGACATCGTTATCTTGATTACCGATCCTTATCTTGTTATATCCTTAAATTGTATGAATCTTTGTGGTATTTTCTCTAATTTTAAGAATTAAATTTAAAAAGTTTTTCAGAATTGAAAAATTATGCTTACATATATCGATGATACCCAGTATCTGATCTTAAAATAAAAGAAAGAAATCTGGACGAATAGATATTGCATAAATTTTCCGATAATAACTTTAACTGAATAGGGCAAATGTGAGAATATTAGCTATAAACTTTGATACGAAAGCATTCAAAAACTAAAAAAAAATATTACAATCGCAAAACATTTTAACAAGCTTAAAGAGTTAAAATAAAGTTCGTGGAAGTATTGATTGAATTTTCAAACCAAGCTTTTTCCAATTTTTTTTCGGCATTAATTTTGTGATTTGTTGCAACCAGTTTATATTTTTGATACTGCAAATACAAAAAGATATTGCCAGAATTCGAAATTTCAAATGATTATTTATTTATTTATTTCAAAATTGGATTTTTTTAAATTTTTATTTTCAAATTGGTTTTTATTTTCAAAATATGATTTTTATTTTCAAAATGTGATTTTTATTTTTATTGTATATGATCTTGAAATTTATTTATTCTTCTGACTATTGAAATTAATTGTAAAATTAAAATTATGGTATTACATCAGTTTTTCCAAACATTATACTATTTCTTTTATAAAAATTCATATACTTAAAATAATTTAGTTTAACGCATTTACTTTTGATATCCTGTATAATGAAATTACATATAACCCGTCTTTAGTCACAGTATATTATACATTTATACTGTGATACTGTTTATGTTATAATTTTTTACAAGCAATAAGGAGCCAAAAATGGCAAACCTTCAAAATGAAAATTGGATATTTGTCTAGCAAAATTTTCTTTTTCATTTCTGTGAAAGACGATAGCCATTTGGTGAGAAGTTTTAATGTTGTATAATATACTACAGATCCTACTTATTTTTAATTCTAACTCATTAATGCGACTTCGATCTTATTAAGGTAATTCTTTAATAGCCCTGAGGCGCAGAAAAAAATCGCGTTACTTTATTCATTTGCGATTCGGTCGTTCATATCTTCTAATATGCTAACAGCTTTCAGGCAATTATTTCGCAATTAAATCGCAATTCAGGTATTGTTTCCACTCGTTGGTTGGTTAGTTGGAGTTGAATTAAGCCAAACATGGCTACACTGTGCCAAAAGTATGGTATATTTTCCAATCGTAACATGCCAATCTGCTAACCTAATTTAGTGAAATAGATAATTTTTTTAATATAAGTATTCGATGAAGTATTGTAAATTTATGAAAGACACGCTTTTACCCGTACAAGCTGACCCGTGCATTTTGACAAGTATGCATGAGAACTGACGGTCTGATTACAATGTAAAAGGCCGTCAAACCGTATCATTATGGTGTTGTTGAAAATAATTTTGACCAAAAAAACAAGTTTGTATGACCGAATGTAGCGCAAACGGCAGCAGGAGCGTTTCCAATCGTAAGGGTTCGATAAACGCTGCTGCGTATTAACGGAAATACAGAAAAAAAATGCAAAAAAATGGAATGCATAAAAAAATTAATCGAAAATAATGAAAGTAGGCGAAAGGAATACTTGCAGTAAGAAAAATATCAAGGAAAATGAACAGAAATGATTGAATTACAATAACACAAAAAAATGACGACATAGTGAACCCATACAAAGCTCTGCCGAAAAATTACCAATCCCGCAAAGCACCTAATGGTTGTATATCATTTTTATCAAATATCAAAATTTAGTCCACACAACTCAAGTTAATTTTTTATCATCTCAAAGTTTAGCCAACACAACTCAATTAAAAACAATTTATTTACAGTGTGTACCTGAAATAAAACAACATAGCAAATCAATTATTCAAAATCGGTTTGCTGATTAGTCTGGCCAAAACCAAAACAAGCCAAGGACAAAATGATCATGCCAATAGGAACAATACAAAAGCGTGAATTTTCTACGACGGTTGGGGTAATATGGATTAGAAAATTTTAATTTCCTTTATTATGTTTTATTTTGGTACTTTTCCGTTAGCCGGGTGCAAGTGAAAAATTGCCAAAAAATGTAGAATTATGCCAAATTTATCCGGCGATTTTTCGCTTGCGCTCGACTAACGGAAAAGTACCTTTATTCTAATTCAAAATTCAGAATGAATCGGAAAGATCAATTAATTAACAATGTTTGATTGTAAATACATCAAACATTAATAAAATAAACAGAATTCTTAGAAATAACCGATTGAAAACATGTTAAACCTTACTTATTTGGTGCTGGGAAAATGAAGAATTTTGGCGAGAAAGTTAGTTTTTAACTAATAAAAAATTAACCACTCAATTAACCGGAATTAAGAGCAGCATATGTTCTATTCTAGACTTTGTGCTAAATTTCATCCAATTTCTTTCAGCCGCCCTGGCGTGATTGACTAACATCATCAATCCATCCATCCAAATTTTCATATTTATAATAGCAGCATAGATGATATTCTTGAATTTTCCTGATAAGTTGCTTGCCTCAGAAAATATTTTTCCTTCTAATATTTCAGATACTTTTTTCCAAATTAAGTTAATTCAATTTCTTTACATGTCTTTTTCAACGATCATTCTTAATACAATCTCATTAAATGAAACATTTAGCATCTATTTACCCTTTTTGTCAATTATAATCATGTAATCGGATAAATAATGACTGAAATTCCCTCATAGAATTTTGCATAATTTTTTTAATTTAAATTAGTACTTATTTTATAAACAATTAAAAGTTAATGAAAGTGAATTCAGTAACTTTCTTTTAAATATATACTTCCATACACACAAAACTGTGTTAACATGATTTATGTGTAATATAAGTCAATAACAGATTCTATTACTCATGAATTACCTATAAATAAATAAAATACTTAACGATAGAAAATATTCTTCATTTCATAGTTAATTTCATAACTATCCATTAATCATACATAATTTTTTTTGAAATAGTTCAGAAATACAACCCAATCGTGTAGTTCCTTACTGCAATGTACAAAATACACGCCAAATATTTTTGTGTAGTTCAATTAGTCGCAAGCGCGTCTATAAAACTCATTTCTTACTAAGTATGTCGTTAAGACAGTGAAGTACAAAACAAAATTCAAAGTACCTGAACTAGTCTTTTTATATTGCGTTTTTTTTAAGAAAAAAAAGGAAGTTTTCTTTCTTTTTCTTTTCTTTGAATAGAAATTCATTCACTGCTTTGCTATATTTAATGTAAATGGAAACGATTTCTTTTATTCAGTATAAATAAAGGACTTCAACTAAAAAAGAATAATTCATAATAATTTTTTTAAAAAAAATACCAAAATATTTATAACTGTGAAACTGTATTCGATTGTTTTTACTTAACGCTATCCTGAATTCAGATTTCAAATTTAATTTCTACAAAGCCACAGAACAATACTTTATTATAATTTTTATTTATTCAATACTTCTTTATTCTAAAAACAATCGGTGTATTTTATATATTGATGAGGCTTAAACTTTTATTTTCAAAAAAGTACTATAGATTGTCCCAGATATCATTTATAAAGACTAATTATTTGCCTCTGAACAAAAAAATTATGAATACTCAGAGGGTATTCCTTCCAAAATATGATAAATAATCGTATTTGGTTCTTAAAAGAAAGCATTAATTGCTTGATAACAAAACGAAAGTATATTACAAGCAGTACAATGGAAAGTACATGGAAATTATCTGCTGGAAAATTATTATTTTTGATTTTTTTTAATTTATGTTGTTTTATTACACTGATTTATCTTTATTGTTCTTTACTGGATATTTTTTCAGTTATTTTCTCCCTTTAATCGCTTAACTTATTCCAATTATAGAAATACATATTATTTGTATTGCCATACATAGCTCTCGTTTTTCTTATTTTTTAAAAAAAATCTTTCATCAGAACTAATACTTAAATTGTTACAAACTGATAAAATGTTTCTGATACATATTCTGTTAGACATATTATCTTCTTTGTGATTAAAAAAAAGGTGATTACTTTCATCAATTTTTATCTGTCTCGAGCACGCAAATAAAGAAAAATATTTCACTTGTTTGTATTTCATTTGACAGAAATCTTGTGAATAAACTCGAAAAACTATTGTAAAAAATGAAGCCTTAGATCTTTTCCCTTCATGCCTTGCCATCGGCACTCAGAAATAGACAAAGTCAAAAACAAATCGTTAAGAACCAACTCTGCTCTCTTTAACTTACCTGCCGACAGAGGGCACTGTTGTTTGTTGTCGTTTTGCCGCAACTCCTGTTAGCAACACGGCTAAGAAAATCTTGTTCTACAGGCTGGACTGCTAAGATTTTTCGGGTCTTTTCAATTCAAATTTTAATTTTACAATCTCTGTCCATTTAGATTAATTATATATTATAAATTTCCTTAAAAAAACTTAAAACTTTTTTCGAAATCGTCTGCCGAAAATTTCATCCAATGGAATTCCTGCTAGAAGTCGGGTCGAGGCTTAACCATCTGCTGTAGTATTGATTAGTCAGGACGAAATTCGAAATGGTGTTTTTAATTCATTAAAGAGACAATAACTTACATGAATCCATGCTACGGAAATTCAGGTAAGCCGAAAATGTTATGAATATACATTTATAAATATATTCAAATTAACTACACCTCGATTGAGCTGCCAACTACAAAATTATAATTTTAGTTATACTTGCTTATTCTAAAAAAATGAATATAAATTGCTTGAATTTTTGGTTATATTTCAAAGAAATCAAATGAAAAATTGTATCGGTTCTTTATTTTATATCAGCTTAAGGTTTCAAGAAAAAAAACATTCAAAATATGATCATTAAAAGAAATTATCGTCTCATTCTAGAAACTCTTTATTCTATGGAGCATTGGAGAGTTGAAAACGAAATTTAACCAGCTGAAAATGATAAAATATCTTTCATAATTCGTTCTTACTAACCTGGAATTTTGTAAATCATCTAAATTTTGTAACAGAGTCACAGTTTTTGTTCTATGGATGCTACAGTAAATTATGTCATTATTTTTAATAAATTTATAAAATGATTTTAAAAACTTAATAAATAATCCGGACTAAGTGATTTATAATTAAAATATAATTATATACTATCGTAAAAACATTTTTCATCAGAAGATAAAGCCAATTAGAAAATTTCAAATAACCTCGAAACATTTGTTTCATTAAGAAAAGTCTAAAAGTCACATATTTCAAAATAGAGATGTTGTAAGATTTAATTACAAATTCTGGAAAGAATCTATTTTAATAAACATTATTTGAGATTGCAATTTCAAATGAAAAAATTTAATAATTTTTTTTCACTCCAGACAATATTTTTTATGAAACTAAACATATAGGATATTCTGTATTGGCCCTCTTAAGTTTTTAAAATAAAAAAATTACAATCTGCGTATTTATATGAAATACGTAAAAAAAAATTAGAAGATTTTCAACGAAAAATTTAAACAGAATTATTTAGATTTATTATAAAATAAACAGAATTATTTAGATTTATTATAGAATAAAGAGAATAATTGAATATTTCTTTTTATCGGTAATAAATAATTTGTGAAATTTATCTGCAATTTTTTCACGTTGAAAAAAAAAGTATGAAAGCGTAGAATAAGTATTTCAAGCATATTATTATTAAAGATATTTGACTAAAAAAGAAAAACAAAAATAAAAGAAAAGAAACGGCAAATAACAGACGATTACAAATACCTGAAAAAACAAGATTAATTTTATTTATAAAAAATAACAATTTCTTATTTCGCATTCTTTTAGATTAAATAATAAGAGATGTGATATCTCGTAAATTGTTAATATTTAAAATATGAAGGTTTTTATCTAAATAACTTATAAAACATCAAAAAAATTAATTACATCTTTCTCCTTTAATAATAATATATTCCGAGATATAAAATGGTATTTTATGAGACTGTGGAATCACGTTATGAGCAAACGATATTTAATTTATCCTGATGTTGCTAAAGCATGTATCTATCTCACACTGCTTAGCTTTCGAAGAATACAGAAGCGTTCTTACATAAAAAGCGGATAATTTATTTCGTAGCAAATATTGCCGGAGATTTTATTCCTTTATTTCCTTATACTACATTACTCATACGTAAGAATATTTCAAATATTTGAAACATGGTAATGTCAATAACGAAATATTTTGCTTCATATCTTTTATGGGTTAAATAGGAAATTGATCTCATACCAGAATACCTTTCTCATTAAATATATTTCATAGCAAAGAAAGTATACAAAAGCATTTTAATTGCCAATTTTTTTCATTACCATTTTGAAGATGATTTTCTCTCATAAATTACAATGCAATGCTTGCAAAAAAGAAAGAAAAAGGTACTTTTTTGTAGACAACACTTTTATGACAAAATAAATTATCAATTTACATTTTTGATTTAGAGAGATATCAAGTGATATATAATTGGGTTTCACTTAACTCAATTTTCATAAAAATAATTTTATAAATTAATTGAAATAAAAAAACTTTATAAAGTATTTACATTGAAAATAATTATACTTACATTGTTTGCAAGAAAATATAAACCACTTCTAAACTTAGCAATTTCCATGTTGTTGTTGGCACTTGTCATAAGAAAGTTTGCTGACGGAGTTAAGGATTTTAAGCCAAGAGGCCATTTCTTTTTCTTTTCAATAGCGCCATTTAAGGCCAAGTATATGTCTTGGTTACTCGCGCGTCACAAGTCTTTTTAAAAGTCGAATTTCATTGATGCATTTTATTCATTCATCCACTGATCGTAATTCAGACCTGAATCAGAGAACGATCACCTCTGAACCATTACTTACCCCTCAGTGGTATTACACTCAACATGGAGGATTATACGTGCGCACGTCACAACGTACACGGAGAGTCTTCGGCCTACGAAATTCGAATTCACAACTCTAGGAACATGAATCGAACGTCCTACCAACCAAGCCTTCATCCGTTTCCATGTAAATTATGTAAAATTTCATTTTTGTCTATGGCAATTTTTTTATTCATCTTTGCCTAGATTGGATAGCCTTTCTACAAATATTTCTAGCTTGACAGAAAATTCTCTAAAAATATATTTCATTTTCATGGAACGAACAATTTTTTTTTAAATTAAGATTCTATTCAAACTTTTAATTTACTTAGATTAAAATGGTAAATAAGGTCATTACTGGCTAAAATCTAATTGAAAGCAAACCATTTTCGATTAAAAGAAAATAATTGAAATATAAACTAATTTTATCGCTTCATTAATTTTTAAATCCCTCATTTTTTGTTGAAAATGCGGTTTTGATGGATGGTAAACCTGCCAATTCTTTGATACACCTCAATGAAATTCATTTTTCAAAAAGTACTTTCGGATTTACGAATCCATTAGAAGTTAAACCAGCACGTCCAATGCTATATTTTTAGAGTAATAGATGAATAAAAAAGATAGATATTCTAATGGTGTCAGTTTTTACAATGCTAACTGAAAATGTCATTAAATTTTGAGCAACTCATGTTATTCTTTTTTTCTCCAGTGTTTGTAAAAAAAATGGCATCATTCAAAAGACAGAGTATTAAAAGCTCGTGCTCCTCCTTTGGTATTTTTAAGTTCTCATATCAATAATTCAAACTCCATTTTTCTTTCAGAACCACTTTTATAATGTGATTAAATACATTTGGAAACAAATTTTAGTCTTAAAAGGCTCTACTTCTTTACATTTTTGTTTGGCTTTAAACTTCATAATAGATAACTGCAGCACCATAAGCAAAATGATTCAAAATCGCTTTTACCGATACAGAGGGATCTGGCGAATACCATTTTTATCTAAAAGGGGTCTGATCAAACGAACCAAACCCATTTATAAAATAATTTTTTCAAAAAAAATTGGTGAAGATTTAACGCAGCGTTTTTGTGATAGAAAAACACATAAAGAAAAAAAACATGAGGAAAGAAAGGAAAAACATAAGAGAAACATTCTAAATGAAAATGATGTCAGAACCGCTTATGCACCGATATAAAATGTTAAGTACATTTTGGTATACAAATCGAGCTTTCCGAAATTTAGTGTGACGTTATTTTGCTACATCTTAACCTACTTGATAAGTTTATTTGTTGTTGTTGCTTATGACACTTGCCATATTGGTCAAGCCCCCCGCTGATACAGCAGCAGATTTAAGCCGAAAGGAGAGTCTCTTGTTTTAGAAGCAGCACCAACTAGGGTCGAGAGTACGACTTAGCTGCACACTCACCACTTTCACTTGCACACCCTCTTTTTACAGGGGATCAAATTCAAACGTCTCACAGTTAGCGCACAAAACAGCCATGCCCGACCCGGGACTCTCAGAACACGAGGAAGACGCCCTACCTCTGCTCCAGAAAGCCGGCATAAGTTTATCTATTTATTATTTTATTTGCATATTTCCTAAAATATAATTCTGGTGTATCTATGCTGCTGAAGATCGGACCACTAAACATCTTTGGTTGTACTTATACCATTAAGTTATAACGAAACACATCGAAATTTTTATAGAAGTTTTCTGTTCTAAATTTTAAGTGAGATGATTTTTTTAAGTTTTTGCCAAGCTTTTTATTCTTATATTTAAAATTAATTAGGAAAACTCAAGAATCAGTCCCTCCATCATAACTAATAATCCACTTCTGCAAATAATCTACTTTACATCTTTAACCACTTGACATACGAATTTATTTAACTTTCTAATTAGATAACTCATCCTATTTTGGTCATTTATTCTTAATTTGATTTTTTAAAAATAATATATGGAGCATTTGGGATACCAAATAGTTTCATATTGATTTTTTTGTATTTAAATACTTAATTCTGTGGCTTAATGGCAGACTTGAAAATAAAAATTCAGTTATTCGATGCGCGTGTCAGACACGTCATTGTATGTGAAGTGGTTAATGTCAAGCAAAACCCAAAAAAATAAGGTTCCACCAAAAATAAGGTTATTCCTTTTGTAAAAAATTTCGATAGTGTTCCTTAACCGATTTCACTTCTTTCTATTTCATTTTAATACTCATGGCATTTAGATACATCATCAATGGCCACCTGCTCCCTACCTCTTCGTTTACTATTTTCAAGTTATAACGAAAAATAAAACCTTAATATAGATCCCAGCTTCAAGATCTGGTTCTGACTTATTCTCCAATTAATTTAGCCTCTTTGCTTGCCCAGCTAATGAAACATAATGCTGTATATTCAATGTGAAAGTATAGTTTTAAATCATATTTCCCTGTTAGATATACATTAAATTTGGTAGATATTACTAAAATTAATTCTACTGAAATGGTAAGTGAATAGCTTATCACAAACGGCTATCATTCTTTTCATTTCTGAAGTCATAAGTATTAAACTTATACTGTCGAATTTCAAAATATTACTCAGTTTTCGTAAATTTTGTGCACCATCTATTGGCAAAGTTTTGAGCATCTTTTTTTAATATATAGCATTATTATCATTTCAGAACATGATGTTGTTTTTGAGATGAGGTTTTTGGCGTCAACAAAAATCTGTAGGCGAATATAAAAATTTTATTACTTGCACATGCATCCCAAAAAATCAGTTTTTAATAGTGTGTTACCATTGCATGTACAAAAGCTCTAATTAGAAAAAAATAAGTTAATTACTATAGCAAATGAAATCTAGAAAAATTGTCATTTTGAGCACGTGATTATTTGAAATGAAATAGGAAATGTGATATTTTTTAAAACAATAAATGCGAGACAAGGTTTTTTTTGGATCGCTTGCAATACTAAAGTGACTCATTCATAGAAACAATTAAAAGGAATAAAAATATAATTTAACTTGAACGAGCACGTGATGCTTGGCCGCTCAAGAGATTATGTTCTGATAAGATGCATTGAAATATGCATAACAGATTTCATTTTAATCTTTTTTTTTGTTTAATTTTATTCAAATCATTTATTGGTTTTATTTTTTACCATTTTGACTAATAGATCACCTTCTTAGCTCTTTGACGAATTTCAATATGCACAATCAAATACACATTATTTTACTTAAATTTTTACCTTATAAAAGAACATTGTTTGATTAAGTTGTCTGCAAATGAATACTCAGGCTTTCTGCTATTAATATAAAGAATGAATAACTTAATGTTAAAGCCATAAAGTTATGTTTAATTAATCTTTAAAAGGGTTTGAATTTTTAAAGAAATTATTTATCTTGAGCTGATCACCTAAATCTGTACGAAGTTCTTCAAAACTTTTATCCATTTTTCAACACTATAGTTTTTCTCTTAAGTTTATCCATAATTTTTGCTATTTTCCATACCTAAAACTGCATGATGTTATAATATTATAGAGTTAATAGGAAATAATTTTTCAAAAATTGAGTTTGTATCTTGAAATTATGACTTGGTTTTATACAATTATTTATTTTTTTAGATCGCACAATATTATTTTTTCAATTCTTAAGAATGTTTGTACAATTTTACCATGTCTTCAGTTTTGAATCCAGCACCATTTACCAAAAATAGAGAAAAACTGGAAGCGAAATAACATCTACATTATTATGTAACATTTTTCAGTCGCTATAAGAAAGTGGGGAAAAGATCGATATATTTTTTATTTATTGCCAGTTTTCCTTTTTCAACAGCGAAAAATGACGTCCCATAATATATTGCTTCATAAAATAGAAAATGCAACATAAAATCTGTAAGAAACTATATACAATACGGTACGACGAAGTAGCAGTCTATGTGGAATTTTCCGGATTTTCAGTATCATAAAACTTTTTTTTAAATCATAAAGAATCATTTCAAAACGATTGGAAAGATTTTACTATGTGTTTTTTTATAAACTCAAAGCTTGTTTTCTGTTAAACTTCAGACGAATGTTGACTATTTTATGAAGAAGTGTAACTTTCAAATCTATGAAGTAGCCAATAAATCGTCAGATTTCGTACGTCAGTTGTGATTGTTTAATCAGGGTGCAGTAATGTTTTTTGTCGCTTCAGTAAGTTCTAGAAAGGAGAGTGGGATATTTTGAAAAAAGACATTACAGATTCCAGTCACATATTGTTAGAATCGTCTTCATAATATCTTTTAGAGCAAATTAGCAAACCAAGGTTCAGTACGTTAGATGAAGTTTTCATCGACTAAAAACAACCCGTTAGTTAATTATTCAACAAAATTAAATAAAATATTTATAAAATTACTTTAACTTTTTAACAAATGATATTGGGTTGTTATTTGCTTTCCTCTAACAGATAGATTTTACTATTTTACATAGAGAAGTACAAAATTGTTGCTCTTAACACTTTGACTGCCATGGCTATCATATCTGATAGCCATGGTGTTTCAACTTTTTAGGCCTAGGCTATCAAAAATGATATCAGTTACATGAAAATCGTATTTAAGTTTGGTTTTTTGAAACCTCTACGATGTGGTAGGATTACGTGGTTTGTGCAAATTGATATATGTGCCAATTCTATGAGCTAAGTTTTGTGGAAAAGGAAATATTTTTAACATGCAACAAATATATGCACTGAAGTGACAAAAGTCATGGGATAGCAATATGCAAATATACAGATGGCAGTAGTATCGCAGCGCAAAAGTATAAATGTGCAGTTCGTTTTCCAGAGCTTTCATTTGTGTTCAAGTTATTCATATGAACAGGTTTTTCGTGATTTATGGCGGCATGACGAGAATTAACAGACTTTGAACGTGGAATGTTAGTTGGAGCTAGACGCACGGGTCATTCCATTGCGGATATCGTTAGTGAATTCAACATTCCGAGATCCACAGTATCAAGAATGTGCCGAGAGTATGAAATTTCAGGCATCCCATCCCATCATGGACAGCGCAGTGGGTGACCACCTGCACTTAACGACCGAGACCGCCGACGTCTGTGTAGAATGGTCAGTTTTAATAGACACGCAACACTTCGTCAAATAACTGCAGGAATCAATGTGGCACGTACGAGGGACGTGTCCGATAGGACTGTGCGGCGAAATTTGTCTTCCTTTGGGCTATGACAGCAGAAGACCGACTCGAGTACCTTTACTGACAGCACGACATCGCCTGCAGCGACTCTTCTGGGCTCGTGAGCATATCGACTGGTCCCTAGACCAGTGGAAAACCGTGGCGTGGTCAGATGAGTCAC
>JAOUZG010030345.1:1828353-1863776 GCA_026289955.1 Argiope argentata | reverse complement strand
TGTGTGTGTGTGTGTGTGTGTGTGTGTGTGTGTGTGTGTGTGTGTGTTCACTTCTTAGAGATTCTTCTATTTCCTGGTCCAATTCAGTTTTTTTTATTTAAATAATGCTACTCTCGCTCTGTAAAACTGCAGTCTTCTGTAGGTTCTAAGGTTCCTAATGAAGGGATAAAAATCCTTAACAATATGCTCTTAATCAAATGTAAATTTAAATAATACATAAATAAAAGAATCCAGACAATAGTTCGAATTTAAAAATTTATTGTCATTTAGCATTTTTACAAAATCAGCATACGTTTGATGCATGGTCATATCTTTCCTGAGAAAAGAATTTTGTGTAGATAATGAAAATAACATTAACAAAGCATTTGTTTATAACTTTCTGTTCAAAGATTTTTAATATATTATACAAATATTAAGAAAGAAGTACTCACTTTGTAACATATTTTTCATTTAATTTTGTATTTATTCTGCTTAATGGATTTAACTACGACGATTATATCTGAATTGTTCTGAATGCACAAATAATTACATTATAGATTTTCAAATTGTGCATTCTATGCAGGAAAAGGAACTGTTCGCGTGTTAGTGAGATTCGTGACCAAAGAATAGATTTCTCCCAAAAGTTATGAAAGAGCTTTGCCCTTCTGGCAACTCTAAAAGGTGCTCTTTTGTTCCCTTCCGGCTTCATATATTTACTTTACTATCATTTTCCTTTCAAAAAAAGGGACCCAAAAATTAATTTCGTACCTTACATATTACCTTTTGGGAAAATTAATTTTTTTTCCTCTTTTATAATAATTGCAAAGTAATTTTTAAGATACTCGTGTTGGTTTTTTTAAAGATAATGAGGGGATATTTTAAAATAATTATTTACGTTGAGTAAAATAAAAAAGTAACCGCTTGCAGCTATTTCAAGGAACAAAACAAACATTTTAATGATTTTAATAAATTACAATAAAGAATTATGAAGTTAATATTCTTTGTCGACAATTCTTCCCATTAAACAGCAGGAATGAAGATGTTAATTTTTTTATGTTAAGAAAGATTAAAGATTTCAGTAGATCTCCCCACGTTTTGCATTATTTATTTTATGAGCAGTAAATGAATTCAAGTAAGCATGGGTATTCCTTGAGTAGGTTGAACTTTGTCAAACACTATTAATCAAAGTGCATAGAAAAGTTTGATACCTATCTTATGGTTAAGAGTGCTTTACTCTCACTTCTGTTGTAACTTTAATTCTTGTAATTGAATTTATAATTATACCAATTGCAAATCAGCTTGGTTTTTTCTTATTCGTACTTATTCAACAATATTTTTATACAGTGTTCACGGCCCTATCTCTTTAAAAACTAAATTACCTTTCATCTATTATTTGTTATGTCTAATGCAACTACAAGAAGCCTATTCTTTCAGCTTCTTTAAACTGAATATTTCGACTTTAACAATGTATTAAAACTCGGTTTCAGAATTAAAAATTATTCAGTTGGTCTATTAATATATAATAGTTTATTTCTACAATATTGAAATTCAAAGGCAACGGACAAGTGATAATTTTTTTTTTAATATTACAAATTATTTTCGCGTATTTACATTCCGTTATTTTTTATAATTTATATTATATACATTGAGATCTCATCCTTTTTTTACTTTAATACACTAACTATTATAGCTTAGTAACACTTTAATACACTAACTAATATAGTTTAGTAATATAACTTAGTATATAGGGATTCTATATACTAAGTTATAGAATCCCTATAACTTAAAAAAAGATGGCTTGAAGAGATATTACAAATTAAAAAAGGCTTGTCCTCTTGTAAGAAGTCTAATCTTTATAGACGCTACAATAACTTCAAAATATATCATTCATTATTTGTATTAATTTCAGGTACCAATTCTGTTCCTTTTTTTTTTTGTAATATTCAGAAATTTATAACAATCTATTATATTTCTAGTTGTATAGAAGCGATCTGACTTTCAAATTATTTTAAATTTGATAGCCTTACGAACAGCACATTTTCAAATTGAATTAAACTGTAATTTGTAATTATAACTGAATTAACAGAACAGTTTGAATGTCTAAATACCAATGCATGCGTTAGTTTCTGCCTTCGTTGCTGATTTTCAAGTGCGTACTAACATAGTTTTTGGCGTTTCATAAAAGATATTTAAAATAGTGTTATCAGCTTCTCTTATTATTACTGTTACTTAAATACGAATGCCCACCAAATAAAAATTTATTATTTTCATTTTATTGTAAGTTATATTGCCTTTATAAAAAACATAAGAATTAGTTTAAAAATATTTCCCTTATCATTTGGAAACATAAATTTTCCTTTGAAATTTTTACTTCTGAAGGCATTTAAGTTTCTAAAACTCAATATTGATTGATATGAGACAAAAAAAATTTTTTTATTATTATTCCTGTTTTTTACGTTACTTCATGTGTTGTGTTGTGACTAATAGCACTTGCCTTGGACCAGGCCCCGCTGATAAGATCAGCGGATGATTTAAGCCTAAGAAAGGCGTCTCTTTGTTTCACACGTAGCGCCATCTAGGGCCAAGAGTACGACTTAGCTACTCACACCTCACAAACCTTTTTAGGGGGCGGACTTCATTCATGCAAATTCATTCATTCATGTCAGTTCGTAATTTAGGCCTGGAACAAAGAGCGATCACCTCTGACCCAGTACCCCCAGTGGTATTACTCTCGACATGGAGGACTTTGCGTTCACGAACAGATTTAACGAGCGCTAGCTGCCATACACTCGGGCAATTTTTTGCACGGTGAGCTTCGAACTCGTAACTTAAGGAGTACGAGTCCAACGCTCTACCAACCAGTCCATCAAGGTCTACATCACTTTATAAATTGGATACGTTCTGGGCATCTATTTCAGCCATAATTTTAATTGAATAATTAATCATTTTGTAACTCAGTATAGATATAAAACGATTAAATCATAACTCATTGAACAACTGAAACTGAGATATTTTTAAAAAGTATTTAGAAATAGGTTTCGATTCTTTTAGAGACGATGATTTTCAACTTTTCATTTTAAAACAACATTTTCTAGCGAAATGGGACTTTTGGTGTTATTATTCTGAAAAATGTCCGGTAAATTGCATTATATTCTGAAATGTTTAATTTTGGAGCATCACAAAAAGGATATACATCTTAATTTAACGACAGTGTTCGAAAATTGAGGTTCAAATGAAAACTTATTTCATCTATATGAATTTCCCTTTTTGTGCGCAATTTTGTGAATGTGAAATTATACCGATTCTAAATTTCAAAGTCGATAAACGAATGTTTGATCATATCTTAGTTGTTATGATGGAAGGACAATTCTTCTACCTCATATCCCATACGCTAGCCTTGAGGAAGTTGTGTTGCGTGCTATACAAAGCTGTCCAAATATATTTATAGGGCAATCTGGTGACCCACAGTGATAAATAAGAATTCTGAAAAGCAAAACTTGGTTGCAAAACAAAAAATATATGCTATGAGACATATAAAGATTTTAAATTATGTGTTTGGAATTTTCGCTCTATTTTGCAGATAAGGCATAGTTTCTAATTATAGAAAGTGAATCTGCGTGAAAAACCTATAATATACTCTTTAATAATAGTTTATTTAATGTGAAAACATAATGAGTTTAATTATTTTTTCACTGTACAATAGAAAATTACTGAAATCCAAAATCAGAAGTAGTTATATCATCAAGAATAGCAAATTTTTCAAATAACTTCGATTTTATGCTGCATTTTATATATCGTTCAGTGATACTAATTCGGCAGGATTTTAGTTTCAAAATCTAAGGATTTTTTTGAAAACATTTTTTTTTGTCTAGGTTTCTAATCATAACTTTGATATAAAATCTTTTTCATTCAAAGATTCAGATGTTGTCTATTTAAATTAAAACCTTACTGATACAATTCTACACTCAATAATGTAAATAGCCATAGGGCTGCATTATAGAAAGAACCAATTTAAGTTAATTTAAGTTTTAAGTTAAGTTTTTAAGTTAATTTAAAATATTTTTCTGTACTTAATTTTAAGGACAGGATTGATGGTGCACGAATATCTCTCACGCATTATTAAAGTATAATAAATTTTTTTGAAAACTAATCTCAGTATGTTTTTGATTTTCACTACGGAATGAATTGGCATGTTTCTAATAATAAAAAATATTCTTAGTTTTATACTCAATAGGAATTATTTGAAAAAATAAACGTATTGAAGCAAAAGAAATAAGTATTAATATTGGTTTCGCCACATAAAAGTGTTTGCATTTTAAAGTAAGCTTTCTTTTACTCAAGAAAAATACTAAAAAAATCTCACTTTCTGCCTAAAACTTATGTCATATAAAGGTCTTTGTTCAAATATTTAAGTCTTGTGCATTTCATGAAAGCAAGAAAAATTTATATCTAATTGAATACATTTTTCAGCTGTGTAGGCCTACTTTTATCGATTCACCTGTCTTTGCACAAATTTTCTAATGGAATTATAACTAAAAAAAATGACTTTTTTCCCATTTCATTCAAAAATATGTCTATCTGTTGCTTTTTCATTCTACCTGACTTAAGAAATCCCAAGGGTGCGAAAATCTTTCTAAATAATGAAGCGCATAACGTATTACGCAATCGACTATCTAATGAAAAGTAGGAAGGCACAAACTTTTTCTAAAAGGAACCAGTAACAGTACAAAATGGGAAAGAAAAGCACAGCCCAATTCCTCTCTCCCTACCTTGTCTCGGTTGTGAACTAACCATTTCTTTTCCACTTGAATAAACTTTTTGTAGCAACTTTTCTTCGTTCTTGTCCCAAAAGTCCACCATAAGCGAACAAAGGCCGCCTAACTTAAACGATAAACTTGATTCTTTCCCCCTTTGGCTCTGCAAAATACGCAGTTCCCTTGAAAAGAAACAATTTTCTGTAAGGTCGCGACTGGGCCTTCTTTTTCTTTCCTGATCTCTGGACTAAACCTAGCGGCAGAAAGAAGGGAATGCTTAGTGTAAATAAATATTCCATCGATTTTTTTCTGCCTTTCTTCCAGCGTCATGCCATCTCCTGAATTTATTCATCGGTTATATAGGATTCCAGACTAGTAGAGCAATCGATATGTAAACGGCATTTCAACCTAGTAATCATAGCACGGTATTAAAAAAACCAGAATTAAGTTTTCACGGTCATGACAAAATTAATACTGACTCAAATTTGATTATTTCTGCTACATTTCTTAAACAAATCATTTTATAAGGCTTAACTTTATGAGAAGCAGAGAAACGAGACAAATGTTTTTTTTACGCAAATATGATATAAGTACAATACAAATGATCTCAAATATGTAAAACTATTTTTAAATTTATAAATTTTTATGTCTAAACATCATGAGAGTGGAGAATTAAAATTGTTTTGCCAAAGTATTTACTCTAAAATTAATTATAACATTCGACAACTTCCAACAATATTGTAGTTGCAAATGTTGGTAGAACCTAAAAAAAATTATTAATATATATTATGCTATCATTCTAAAGGTTATATTTGTACTGACTGCTTAATTACTTTAAAGAAAATCTAAAAGATGTCACTGACAATAATCTTAATTTCTCTAGTTGTGAAGAGAAAACACTTTTATAAATAAGGTAATTTTGAAATAAGGTAAGGTAAGTAAGGTTTTGAATAAGGTTTGAAGGTAATTTGAAATAAGATAAAGTTGAAAATTATGTAAGCTGAGACTGTATTATCACAAAAATTATTTTCCAATAAAATAAAGTTTAAAAAATTCAGAGTTATCTTTTAAAAACATCGATTTTAACGATGAAACTAAAATCCTTCGGAGCCGTAATGACACCGAAATATTTTAATTGTAATCATAACATAGAAATCAAATTTTTATCATTTTTGACTCTCAAAACCTTTTGTTTTAATTTCGCACTAATTATGTTAAAATTTCTCTCAGACGAAACAACAGCGCCGATCCCATTTTCTTCTTTGCAAGCAGAAGGTTCATTTCCATGATGGTGGGTCGTTACGTGTTCCATAATCGATTAGAGAATGTTGACGCTTTCTCTTCAGAGCCACTTGTAATCGGATAACCGCGTGTCCAGCAAATAAAGAAGACGAACCCCCGGAGAATTCTCTTCGCTCAGCTATTTCGTGTAATTCTGTTTCACGGAGCGAATCAGGTCACTGTAATCCTGTCCCTGACAGGAAATCGATTGAAAGCCAACTTTACTCCATTTTTTTTCCTCTTCTCCACCCTTGGAAACGTGTAAAATGGGTTACTCAACGCCTATTGCTCTTTTTCGTTCTTTCAAGGGAAAGGGGTAGGAGAGAATCAGACAAATGTCGCAAGGTTCGTTGAGAGAAAGTAGCTTTCGCAAGCTATCAGAAAATTTCTAAGAATACAATACCATCCTAGTGATGGAAGTTCATAGCATTTTGGTTATTTCGTTAAATGAGTAGGAACAGCTATCGTTTAGAAGACAACACAGATGTCTTCGTTGTGTAAACCTTTTCTCATTCATATGATTGCGTTAACCGACACTTGAAGTGTATCTTACAAGTAATGTATTTGTTTGGGCCAATGAAGTAAGTGTACATGCTTCACATGGGCATGTAAAATAAATCGGTTGCTTCCCGTGGTCTAACAATTCCAAACAATATTGAGTTACAGACACGGAAACGGAGATTTTATCGTATTTGCCATTTTCCAAACGAACATTTTTCTGGTCTGTTTCTTTGAAACCAGAAAACATTTATATATTTTGCAGTTACTAATTTAAGCTGGTATAGACACATACTGAATAAACTAGGCGCATCGCTTTCAATAATAATAAAATAAATAAAGGCTACGGTGTGGTAATTTTTGTATTTTGTGGAAATTAATATATTAAATTACTGTGTGGTAATTATTGTATTTTGAAATTACTGTGTAGTAATTTTTGTATTTTGTGGAAATTAATATATTAACATACACGCATACCTCAGTTTAACAAAGTTTCATCCTTAAACTTAAAAATATCGTTTTAAATAATTAATTACTAATACTTATTCCTTAAATAAAAATTATAAATAAAGAAAAAAGGCATGAAATTTAGACATCCACTTTTTTTCATCGTAATTGGGAGCAATGTTTTCATCAATACGTTATCCTATTTGTATTATATGCATTTCTTGTAAATTTTTAATAACCTCTTGATTATCATCTTCATCACTCACATCAGTGCCTTCATTAAATTTTATAATATTTTATGCTTCATAAGACATTCATAACGTTTTCATCAATGTGTAGAATATTAGATAGCTCTCTTCAATAACTTTTATGCCTTTTAGATGTTGTCATCTTTCATAAAATTCGGTTTGGTAGTCGTTTTTGGAACTTCTATTGATAAAAATTGCAAAAATGCAAAAAAAAAGGAAAATATAGTATTTTGAACAGACTTTGCTATGTTAATCATCTTTCATAGCATGGAAAATCAGTACCACTCAAAATAAAAAAATTCTGTGAAAAATGTCATCAACAGAAAACAGGAGCAGATACGGAAACGGAGATTTTATCGTATTTACCATTTTCCAAACGAACGTTTTTCTGATTTGTTTCGTTGAAACCAGAAAAAATTTATATATTTTGCAGTTACTAATTTTAGCTGGTATAGACACGTAATGAATAAACTAGGCACGTCGCTTACAATAAAAATAAAATAAATGAAGGCTACTGTGTTGTAATTTTCGTATTAAAAATATGGAGTCAAGGACTTCGAAACCTTAATTTTGAATATAAAAATAAGCGATGCAAATATTTTAGATAGATTCAAGAAGATCTGATTATTTTCATTCTTTTTTGAAAACCATAGATTGCCATAAAATCCGCAGAGTAGAAATTTGATAATTAAAAAAAGAATAAATCATCACAAAAGAATAAGAACGTTATTAAATAAAGGATATTATATGCTGAGGGTCAGTTTCCCCATTTTTCATTTTCTTCAAGGCAGTGTAAATATAGCTTTTTATTCCTTAAATCAAAATGACTTTCAAAATGTAAACGTTTAAAGATTTATTTAATTAATTTTAGACCATTCCACCAACGATATATTTTATATGAAATAACGATTAAATTTTGAATAGTTAAAATAATTTGATTTCGATGTTTTAGTATTGATATCTTTGATATGAAACATCCAGAGAAATATTGTCAATTCAGTAATCAGCAAAGAAAAGAGAGATTTAAAATTTGCCTAAAAACCTGTAAGTTTTGCAATACTTCTATTAAGGATGGCATTATTATCGGACGCTATAACACGATTGATTAATTGATATTGAAAGCTCTTTTTTCTTCTCCAGAAGTTAAGAAGACTTAAAAATGACAATCGTACATAATGACTTTTCAAACCGAAATTTACAACAACTTTTAATCATTATTCATAACTGTTAATCTATGGTAAATTTTTTGCCCAGTATTAGTAAAAACCAAACTCACCCATGATCCGTCATTTCATATTAAAAATTTATAAATATAACCCTTCTGAAAATCACTGCGAATCATTAAATATATCAATTTCTGTTTAGTGAATATTTTGTCTTATAACGCTTCATTATAAAATTAATTTTCATAATCATATAAATATGTCCTGTCTATATCATTTTTATACAACAAGTTTGGAATGTAGTTTTAACCGAAATCTTATAAACAAGAATATGTGACATAAATTTCCCTTGGCTAAAATAACATCGACATCAAAATTACTAATCCTGATTTACGGTTTATCATTCTTCATTTACAGATTCAAATTAATTGACCAATAATATTTCGTCACTGTTTACAAACTTCAAGTGTGACCAAAAGATGAAAGCTTTATAATGTAATCGAAATTCATTATTGCTCATTAATATGCAGTACTCTATACCAAAGATCAGTATAAGCATCCTATTCCTCTACTAAGTCCTTTCTAAGCTATTCTGACCCTCTATTCCTTTTAAAAATCCAGCGTCTATCTTCACCTAATAACCAGACACTGTCTGACTTCCATTTTTTTTAAATAAACAAACCAGTGCACTCGAATGCTTCATAGCTTTTTCCGTTGTCAATTCAATGAATGAAAACGTACTGCATACTGCTGTCTACTAGCACAAGATGATTATTTGAGATAAGGATTGATGGAAAAGGCAACACAGAATTTACACGCCTTCATTTTCTTCTTTCTAAAAGTTAGTATCGATCTACCGATGCGGCGGCGTCCGCAAACCTCAGAAAGAGATTAATGACATCAACCTTATTACCCATTTTCTTTGCGGTTTTTTTTTCTTCTCTGTCCTATCCTCCCGCGAATGGAAAAAGTTAATTCATTAAGCCGAGTCCACCATCTTGTGCTTTCTAAATTTTTCCTTCAAATTCCTCGCGATGTCATTGGACCTTTAGGGAATGGATTCTTGCTTCGGCTAATTAAGATGGTTGGGATGTTTCACCTTTCTTTCCTTCCAAAAATCCAAAAAGACAAATGGATATTGTGAGTCCTTGATATGGTATATGAGATGCTGAAAGATTTGCAGTGCATAAGGAGGGCTTGTTTTATTAATTTCGTCTTACTCTAGTTTACCCATTCAGGTGCTACAAACAGTCCTTGGAAGCATTGTGACAAGTCTGAATTCCCTTCCCCATTGTTTTTTTTTTGCCTTGTTTATTGAAAAATGGTTTGTCTAAAAAGGGAAAAACACATGATAGATGCATCTTTAAAATCCACCAAAGGTTTCTTTCGATTGTTTTGACACAGAATGGTTTACTAGTGATATATTTACTGTGTAACCTTGAAATGATTTTCTAAAGATGTGCTATGACTGAATGCAGATTTATTATATGCGTGCATGCATTTTTTCTCTCTCAAATATTCTCAGAGAAAATATTCATGTTTGTTTAAATGAAAGTTTCTTTCACGATGAATTTGAAACAAGTTTACATTTTGATGTATCATTTTCGTAATCTTCGTTAAAATCTTATATTTTTTTAATTAATATGCAATCCTTGAACTATTTATCGTAAAT
Organism: Argiope argentata; assembly: GCA_026289955.1. NCBI lineage: Eukaryota > Metazoa > Arthropoda > Arachnida > Araneae > Araneidae > Argiope > Argiope argentata. Next base: position 1,853,734 of record JAOUZG010030345.1, on the reverse strand, counting down.
TCAACTTCTATACAAATACACAGATTTTACCATCTACTGAGAATTTTAAGTTGCTTGTATTTCTTTGTATTTCGATTCACGATTGTCTTGAATTTTATTAAAGTTGATTATTAAAGCGCTACTATTTTAGACAGTGAAACAGAAGGCTTCATGATTTTCTCTTATAAGGTGTTTCAAAACTGATTTTTTTAAAAAATATTTTTTAAAAATACATAACGAAACAAGTATAATGTTAGTGCCGTTTGATTTGAAACATACTGTAAAAACTCTGAATACTAAAATATTTTTAAAACTTATAAACAAATAGTGGCTTTACAGAGAGTAGTTTAGCCATAAACGGCAGATAATGAAATACTTCACTTTTCAAAATTCGCAGGACGTTTTAGAAACCAGACTTCTATCAAGTTTGTTCGAATCAGTTACTAAAAAGTTTCGTATAAAGTTTTACTGCATTGTATTGGATAAAACATTCTCTGCTTTGGATTGTATGAGATTTCATTTTGAATAACATCTTAAATTCTATGTCCTATTTACACTTTTTATGTTTAATATTCAAATTATCCTCTTCGTATTAAAACAGTGACAGTGTGAAAGTTTCTCTACATATTTTTCTAGTTAATTTATTAAGAAGTTTAATAACCTGGAATTAATATAAAAATGAAGAAACTGAATTATTTAGCAAATTAACTGAATTACAGTAAACAAACAATAAAAATTAAGAATTATAAAAATTAAAATTGCAAAAACCTACGTAGGCATTTTTTTTTAGTTTCTTGTTTTAAAAATAATTATTGCCAATTCCTGTATTTAGAATTTTTTAAAAAAATATTATGAGGCTTCTGGCATTATTAACTAATAAGTTACGCATATATAGTGCATTTTCCTTTGACAATGGTCTTGATAAGCCTTTTTAGTGACATGTTGCTTTAATTAGTATTAAGTCATAAAGCGGTAAATGCATTCTCAAATTTATCTATCGTTAAATGATTATTCATTTCACTATCTTTAGGGCATCAAAATCAAATAAATGCGAAATATTCAAGTGATCGTGCAACTAGTGTTGCTACATACTGCATAACAATTAATTCACCGTGCGAACGAATGTCGTCGTTAATTTTATACATGGGTACGTGCATGCGTCTCCAGTCGCAAACATTGTACTAATTATTTTTAAAAAATAATGTGGATACTCATGGTCCATAGATACAACATTAATGGACTTCCACTACCTTTCTTGCATTTCAAATCATAGCAAATTAAAACTTAAACAGAATTATCGATTCCATCGAATTCTCCAACAAACTTTGTCACTATAAAATAATACAAGTAACTTGTTAGAATACTCTATCATTAATCTGAAGTATTAATTCTTTAAGAAATGTGTCTGTTGTAATAATATATGAAAATATAATAGTTTGTCAAAAGGACTGTCTTGACCAAAATAATCTTTTTAATACTAGTTTATTTATTGCTACTTTTGGTACTACTATACTAATACTTTACTTATATACTACTAGTTTTAATACTACTACTTTTTAATTCAGTGGTCGAAACAATAACATTTATATAATCACATTGGTCAGATTGGGTGGTGAGTGACAGAGCATTCTTTTTGATTAACACTACAACTGCTAGTAATCGACATAGACATAGATAATACCATAGATTAAACAATCCTTTTTACTAGTCTAATCATTCCAGTGCTAACTACGCTTTTTAATTGCCAAAATTATTTAGTAAGAAAAGTTGGTAAAATTGGCCCAATTGGTTAGTTGAAAGCTCTACCTATTTTGCAATATCTCGAGAAATGAAAAATTCTATGGAGAAAAGGGAAAGAATCTTTGAAATCATGCTTTTGAAATTCTCTCGGAAATGTAGAGTTGTTAAAAGGAGGACGCCATTAATTTCACATGAAATAAAAATTGCGGAAATCAGCACAACGGTTGCGGTTGGTAACCTGATTCTTTCATTTTCAGGATCATTTTAAATATTATATATTGAAGAGCAGCTCGTTGAGGAAAATTTTTTTAAAAGCAAGCTGTTATCATTGAAAGAAAATTTAAATGCAAAATAAAAATTAGAAGATTTTTCATGAATAGATATGCAATGGAGAGGAAATGAGCAAGTAAATGTAAGGTCAGTGTAGGTGAAATAACTAGCAAGATTGAAATTCAATTAAATCAACTTTAAACTACATCTAATAAGAACTTCATACAAGGATATGATATTTTCATTAATTGGCTTTGTATACCAAATAAAAAAATAATGATATATAGGAGTACGACTTGTAGAAACTATTTTTAATGTTTATCCCATAGAATCATTATAAAATCATTTTTAATTTGTTTTATTTCTTTTCTAAGATTTGTTGAAATGATTATATTGTTGGTTGTATACCTTCGTGCGATATCTTGAAATCCAATGAATTATGAAAAATATTAACTCATTAAAAACAAAAAGTAATGCCTTAAATAAAAAGTACTGGATTTTTTTCCTTCCCCTATTATCCAGAATTTTCATTTATCTACAATCGGCAATCCCTTTTCATGTCTGATAAGTATGGCTCCATCGTGAACCATTTTCAAATAACTATTTTTAATATGAAAATGATTTTAGGTTGGTATGTTAGTTGTAAATGATATGCAGAAAACTAAACGCGATTTTTTTCATTCAAGTTAGTTAGGTGAATCAAGTCGGGCCGTACGAAGCGAGTAAAGCATTGTCGTGTTACAATGCCTGCCACTAGACGATAGGAATATCATATTCACTAACAAATAAATCTTTTGTTTATGTTGACCCTTTGTCTTGTGAATGATGTGTGCTGATTGGTTGCTTTTCTTCCCTCGGACAGCCCGAAACCTTCAGTGCCGGGTCCCCGACGTGCCCCCGCATGGATCGCCGTCACTCCTCTCAGCCGTCGACGGTGTCGAGCTCGCTGGGCGGCGTCGACATCTGCCGCATTTGCCACTGCGAAGGGGACGCCGAACTGCCCCTCATCTCCCCCTGCTTCTGCGCTGGATCCCTGCGCTACGTGCACCAGTCCTGCCTGCAGCAGTGGATCAAGAGCTCGGACACGCGCTGCTGCGAACTCTGCAAGTTCCAGTTCATCATGCACACGAAGATCAAACCTTTTAGAAAGGTCAGTCCATTCGGATCAACTACACAAGACCATTACTAATGAAACAACTATACTTTTTATTTAGAAAAGATTGGATGTTGTTTTTATACCAAATATCTGAATTTAATGAAAGATCATTAATATATTACACATTAACAGATAGTTAGATTAAAGTTCTTAAAATACAGGGAGAATTTCATAAAGTTCGTGACGCTCAAAATTCCAATATATTTTAGAGAACAAACAATTCTACAGGGTGTCCAAAAAGTTCCCGTACTGATGATTTGTGAATTTATTTTACAAAAACAATTGGTTTAAAAAGAATTATTTTTATGCCAAAGATAAAATGCACTTTTAACATAACTAAGGAAAAAAATACTGAACTTACATTTATAATAAATGTTCAAAATGTCCTTCCCTTTCTTGGAGACAAAGCTGAACTCGTTTGCGCCTGTTTTTCGAAACGCTTTTTAACATGCTAGGAGTGATTTCTTGTACCCTTTGGGTAATTGCGATTTTCAAATCATCTATTGTTTGAGGATCACCTTCATAAATTTTGTCCTTTAAATTTCCTCACAGAAAAAAGTCCGGGATGGTCAGATCAGGGGGTTGAGGTGGCCAAAGATTTTTTGAGATAAGTCGATCGCCGAAAAAAGCTTCAAGCATGTCCATGGTTTCATTACTCGTATGGCAAAATTTAATATACACTTGAAAAAAAATCATGTAAAATGATTTTTTTAATTTGAGTACGGGAACTTTTTGGACACCCTGTATAATCGAATGATATCCTAAAATTCTATCTTCAGATACCACGACTTAAATTTGACATGTTTAACCAGCTAAGCATTGTACATGGGTCAAAGTACTCTGTAATAATGTATCTGTATCGAGTTCTCTGTAATGGTATTGTAATCTTTATATCGGTGTGACAAATAGAGACAATACCCAGAAAGAAGTATGCCTGGTGTTTTTGATGCGCATTTTAGATAAAACGATTTTCTGGTTTTTTTTCCTTCTTTATTGCGATAAAAATATTTACACCACTGAAAATTAAATAAAAAAACGAAGTATAGAAGCATTCTGTTTCATGTAGATCAATACGAGTTCCATAATTAAAGCTATTCTATACAAAAATCTCTTAAACGCTATCCATAAAAAAATAGAAATCTGCTAATTCTCTTTTTTTAAAAAACAAAAGAAAAGGGGGGATAATAGAAGACTTTAGCTTAAAATAAGCATATAGCTTCAGAAATTGCAAAAAATTATTTCAAATTTCAAAATTTATCTTTTAATAACATTGTTGACTTTTAATATAGAAATTAAAATTATGAACAACATCGTCAGCGTAATAATGATGTAAGGTATGTTACTGTGCTAAAAAGTGTGGTTAATATTTATATATGATTATAAAAACTAATATTTTTTTAAAAAAAATAGGCCAACATGCGGGTAATGGAAAAACAAATCTTCCAATTTAGTGTGAGATTTCTGAAAACAAACATATAAGACGCTGGATAGGCATAGCGGACAGTCCACAAGAATGTGCAAAACAGAGATAGGACTATTACACATTGAACAAAATGGTGCTAGGTCCCCCATCAACGAATGTCAGTAGGTGAATCGAATGTGTGTTGAATTGTATGGAGCTTCTTACAAATCGATGCTTCCTATTCAGTGTGCCATTTAGAATGCAGAATGTAACGTATATATTTCTTATAATCAGAAAGGAGAATCTGTGTTGACAAGAAAGAAGTAGCGAGTTTAACGGAGTTAAGGATTATGATTGATATTAAATTAATTTGTGATGAGTTTAGAATGATTTCCGTTCTAAAGATGATTTCCCATTCTGGATCTATTTTCCAGTGTCTTTCAAGAAATCTTTTCTCAGACTATTATTATAATGCCCATAGTTTGAAGAGTTGCTTATATGTATAGAAAATTCATATACTCAAATTTTGCGTGTTCTCTAACTCTACCATTTGATTGATAAGAAGAGAAACAAATTTTATGTGGAAGAAATATTTTTGTATTTTTGAAGAATGTAAGCAGCAATTTAATGCTGCTTACATTCTGTTCTTGCGTCTTATATCTTTTATTAACCTGGTATTATAAATACTCTTGAAGACATTGTACTTTTAAGATGCGTCTATAGCAAACGCCTGGACAGATAAGTCTAACGAATCTAAATTGTATCGGTTTGCATTTTTTACTGCTGTTATTGATTTCCTGTTAAAAAACAAATCTTGAAAACCGACATTCTCTTCTTTCATTCAACAGTAATTTCCATATTGTTGGGAAATTATTTCAATTAATGTATGGAACATATTTGTTCCGGAAAAACCAAGGGTCTCTTGGATGTTGAAGTTGAACTCTTTTGCAAGCACGATCATGCATCATTTATTTTTATTGAAATAGTTAGTCTTATCTATCTATAAATATAAAGTTATAACTTATTTATCAAAATTAATAAGTTTATAGAAGTATTTCTTTATACTTAAATTCTTCTGCTGTTACCGAATGTTATGTCACTAAAATATTTTTTTCTTAGTATACTGTAAAATTTTGGATATATTTTTAATCGGTTATTTTGCTCTTAATTTGTTTTTTCTTGGAGATAACGGCTGCATATAAATACCTTCTTTTAGTATATTTTTCCAAAAACATGTCTCAGAAAACTTGCTAATTCAGTATCGATAACTTACTTCTTTAAAAGCAAATCATTTCAATTTGGCCTAAAAATAAAAGAACTGAATTACTTTTCCAAATTTATTTCTGCATAATAACGGCCTCTTCTTTAAATACAAATATTGTGTACTGTGAGTATTTCTGAATTTCTGAAAAAAACATTTAGATTTCTTCGCATTTTTGGCATTTTATAATAAATTTGATAGCATTATCAAACCCACATAGTCCGTAATTGTTTATGCCATTCTCAGGGCAGAAAGTCCAAAACACAGCATTTTGAAGTTTGTAATTCTTATTTTCTGAGCTCTTAGGAATATTTTCTTATCTAATGAATATTCTTAGTCTGATAAGTTTTAAAAATTACTGGAAGACACTCCAACTTTCTTGCCAAATATAAAAAAATAATACCAATTCGTACCTAACCATTCGTAGACAAAAGACGCATTTCAACCTTTTTCAATAAATGATATCCAATAAATAAATACCAATCAATAAATATAAATATAAAATAAATACCAATCAATAAATATAAATATAAAATAAAATAAATACCAATCAATAAATGATTTCAATAATGAATGATAATAAATGATATTTTTAATTTATGAAATGCGATTTGCTTGTACACAAATAATTTCAATAGCTTATTAAAGGAAATTCTCCAATCAATAAATCATTGACCTACCCCCTATATTTTTTATGGTACAGCATATTTTAAATATTTAATTACTTATTTCTTCAAAGTATACCTCAAACTGATTAGTTATCCATAAATAAAGAATGTTAATTTTTACTTTATAAATATTTGTTATAGTCAGTTTCATTATGCAAAGTTGTATCAATAAAATCAGTTATTACTATGAATTTTTGAAGATTTTCTGAAAGAAATGTCGTCGCATTGATAGTTTCGTACAATGATAAATTACCCATTTTCTGCTCTGTCTTTGTGCCCATTTGGACACCATCCAGAATAAACGAAAAATTTCGGACAACTCTGGTCTTCTTTGTCTGAGTTGAAGTAAAAAATTTTATTGGTTTTTACCTTCCTTCTAAAATATGTCATAAATCATTTCGTTTCACCGAAACACGTACGTTTCGAACGTAAATACTTTCTTTTTTTCAACTTAATGACGACATATATCATTTTTTTCTGTTGTGATTTTATCCGCGAGACAGTAAAATTCTGCAATGCAGGCCAGATTTATTAACAGTGGCATTATGCTTAAAGAAAATTAGCACACTAGTTGACTTCTTATTAACTTAATTAATTCTAAAAATCAGGAAACTATATAAAAAGTCTACTAGAATAACATTACAATAATGTGAGTTGATTGATTGTATTAGATTTTTCCTATGCAAATTATTTACGAACAATCCAATCAAAACAAATCATTAAAATCATATTGAAATATATAGTTATCCGTTAACAGAAAAAAAAATGTTATATAAAATACAAAATTTATAAAAATGTTGAAAGGAAATATTAGATATAACTTCCAAACCTTTCCATGAAGTCAGAATATAATAAATCAATATAAACATAGAATAATAATGATCTCAACTCATTGTTTTTTGTTACAATCTATCAAAAAATCTGGATAAAATGTGAAATTTAAGAATACATGTCTGATTTTCATTTTATGAATAAAACTTAGTTATGGGAGGACACACGCTATGGGAAATGTCGAAGTGTCGAACTTAGATACTCATGAAATGCTTAAACTCTATTTAGAAAAGTTTAAAAAGTTTCATGGTTTTCACCATTAAGCGAAATTGCTAATTAAAGCATATTGTAATAGCTTACATTATATATATATATATATATATATATATATAATGAATTTAAACTTACATTATTTATTTGGTTTGAATTTGATTTGCAATTCAACGTCTATAGCTTGTACATGAGTGATGTTAGTAATTTTCAAAACTTCTAATAAACTTTATATAATCACAAATGGTCACCAAACATCTGTTGTTGTTGTTGCTGCTGATCCCCTTGGTCTAGACCCCTAGACCAAGTCCAAAAGTTCAAATACACTCTCGCTCTCATCCGACAGTTGCCTCTCAGAGGCATCGATACAAGAAATAATATGAGAGGCAATAGCCAAGCAAGAGCAAATAGAAATGGTCCTATTAGGACCGTCGAAGACCAAACTTCTAATGTGACCAGACCTTAGCCTAGCTAAGGCAGATTGGGCAAGTTTTGAGTGGGTGTTCCGCAAAGATAAACCAGGGCGCTCTGTAACGTACCAATCGTAACCAAACATTTGTTTTTTAATGCCGAAATAGGATGTGGGACTTGCTCATCTAACAGTGAAGCTAACCAGAAAAGACCTGTTATTTTTATTAATCTATAATTGCATCACAAATTTGTTGTCGTTTTAGTTTATAGACATTCTTACCTTTAAACTGTCATGGGATTTTTCATTTTTTATTGTTATTGTTTTGTTTTGTTTTAAGGAAGACAATTTCTCATATGATTCCAGAAACTAACATCAAGTAATATTCAAACCTTAATTGTTGCTTTTATATTGATGATGTCGGGACATGAAATCAATAGCTAGACATTAGTCTGAGACTATTTAATAATTACTTTAAAAATATTCTAATTCTTTACTCGAACCTTAGGAACTTGAAAAAGCAATTAAAAATTCTATTGTAATATCTGAAACTAAAGCTGTCTAGAACTGATCTTTACATTTTGCCTTCTCGTAAAAAAATTACTATTTACTTTTCGATTTCTTTTCAGTGGGAGAAGCTGGAAATGTCACCGGTGGAACAGCGCAAGGTTCTATGCTCCATCACCTTCCATGTGGTCGCCATAACGTGCGTGGTGTGGTCCTTGTACGTGCTCATCGACCGCACCGCCGAAGAGATGCGCACGGGAGTCCTGGAATGGCCCTTCTGGACCAAGCTCATCGTGGTGGCCATAGGCTTCACGGGCGGCCTCGTCTTCATGTACGTCCAGTGCAAGATGTACGTTCAACTATTCAAGCGGTGGCGGGCCTTCAACCGCATCATCTACGTGCAGAACGCACCGGAGAAGTGCAGCCAGCAACAGCAGGCTGTCTTCTCTGCCGCCGAGCTCACTGCAAACGTACTTGCCAAGAGCGAGGAGAAGCGATTCTCGCCCGACGAAGAGGAGTTCCACAGCTGCAGGACCAGCAACTCCTCGGGCAGCACGGAGAGCGTCCACCAGGGATCTAACCACGAGGAAACCATCTCCTCCTGCGGTGGTGGTCTGAGGCAGGACTCGTCCGTCCTGCCGACCGCCGCCAACGTGGAGACAGGATCCACCAAGACGACACTCACCTCTGTCACAGACAGTGCTCCCGCCAACGACGACCACCCCCTCGCTGGCGGCCATCCCCTTAGTGAAGTGGTGGTAGTGTCAAACGTCGAGGATGATATCCCATTGCCTCCAACTCCGCTGGTGGTTAGGGACGTGACCCCCTGTACGGGGGACGAAGCATCCTTGAGGGATGCCTTTCTTTCCAGACAATTGCAACAGACCGCCAGCTGAGGATAGTGCCCTTTCTTTCTGTAACGAAGATTCTCCATGTCAGGAACTGGTGACTACACACTGGTTAGACTGGCATGCTTTCAAATATCGGAACAAAAAAAATATACTCGGATTGCGTGCATTCAGCTGGAAGTTGGTTTTTACTAAACAAAAGGATATTGGATTAAAGACGTTCGTTCAATTCCGAGACCAGTGTAAGATTCCTTTCTGGACTAGGTCCTTAAACATTGTGCGAAAATAGATCCTATTTCGGAATCTACTACACTTGTACAGAGTTCGTACTTTATAACGAAGAATGATTCCTTTTTCAAATATGATTTCGGCTCATTGTTTCAAATATAATTGGCTCATGTCCGTTTGGCAACTGAACTTAATCTTGCATGTAAATGGATGAAGACTTTTTCTGACTTCAGATTCCTGCTCCGAACTTTGAAATGAAAATTATTCTTAAATCAAATTTCTTTTTGGTTTACCGTTTCGGTTTTCTTTGTCAATCCTAGCCATTACGAAACTTAACTAAAGACAATAAGGTTAGTGAATGAGCTATTCCTATAATAATTTAGAGTCTCAGTTTCATTTGCCACTTTATGGTTTTTCATCCGAGTTCTCCTAAATAGAGAATATCTATGTTCATGAACAGAAAACTACTGAAAATCCTTTGTTCATTGTTTATCTCATCATTTTATTTCAATAATGATAGTTTATAACGCATAAATGAGCTATTTTCAAGTTTTTTTTTCATTTGTAATTTATAATGTATTTATTAGAATAACAAGCGATCAAATTTTTTTCCTTTTCCAACAAAATTTTCAATTTTTCTGGATTTTGTTACATGAACGATATTGAAAAGGCTGGTGCAAAAACAGCATAATTTACTATTAAAGTATAAATATTCAACTTTCAGAAAGAAATCATAAATCTGCTGATGTCGCATACTTAGCGAAAGAAAAAAAAACATAGGTTTCAGCTTTGCTTACACTTTACAGTAGGAAGAAAAATATTTGTTTTTATAGAAATATTTGATGGTTTCATTATTCAGAATCCAGGAATATTGTATATTGCATTTTCATACATAGCCAGTCTTGAGTATTTTGTTTGGTGTTTTGATAAAAACATAAAACTACTTTACGAAAAAAAACATTTTTATTACCAGAAAAAAAATATTACTTTATATGTTTAAAAGAAATATCAATAATCTTTGCTATTGCTGAACTACGCTTTTTAGGATGTTAAACCGTTTTAAAACTAAAAGTAATATTTTTAACGATGGAACTTCTATTATTCAAATTTTTTTAAATATCTTGTTTGTAGCACTAGTATAAAATGTTAGGTAATAACATTTTATTGCTTTAGTAATATTGCAAGCGACCAAGACAATAACCAAGAAATAAATTTTATTTCAAGATAAGTTGAAAAATATTTAAAAAAAGGTTCGATTTTATTTGAAGAATTTTTATCTTAATAGAGGATGTTTGGTATTCTTGGCATTTTAAAGAAAGAAATTTCTTTAAAAAATAGTTTTTGCAAAATAATAATTATTAATAATTATTATTAAAATAATAATAATTATTATTAAAATAATAATTATTATTATTAAAATAATAATTCGCAAACAAATTATTCATTGAATAAATTTCGAGCTGACATTTAAAAAAAACACTTTAATATCCCATCAAAAATAGTAATATAATGGCTTAACCATTGTTACATATGTTTATTTATGCAATTTAGTATATTTAATAATATTTATATATTATTTCTAAACCTCTCCAACATTTTCTCTTTCGATCTGAAATTCATTGGAAGCTTAGATTTATATTTAGAAATATTGGATTCAATTTAGTAATTTGCTCTGAGTGAATGAGATAGTAAACTAAACGAATTTTTTTCCAAGCAAAACGATGAAGTCAACATCCCTTAGAATTTATATTGCGATTGTACTTTAGCCACGATCCCTTAACACACACCCACAAAAAGAGAGATAGAATAACATGTTTCTGATATATCATGATTTTTTCATCAGAAGACAAGCCCGGATTGTTGTCCTAGAGCTAGTTGCAGTCTCAGCAATTGGACAATGGATCTTGAATGGTCAAGGGTTAGTGCCTATTGCTTAGAAAATCGAGATAAAAGAGGAAGTAACATTTAACCATAAATGCGTTTATCAAAGTAGTTTTATTCTGGTTGTTTTGATCCATATACTCCTTAGATTCCCAATTATTTGAACTTAAAGGCAAGTACTATTCTTTTTTTAACTATGGCTTCAGTAATAATATGACCATTTTGTGGATATGAAAAGAAATTTCTCATTTAGAATCTAAAACTTAACTTTATTGGATAGAATAATTGTTATTTTATTTTTTGTCCATTTTTTACGATGTTTATACTATCTTCTCTGGCAATTATATAGCTCGAATATCTATGCGTATTTTTACTTTAATTAAGGCTTTAGTTTTCATGCTTCAACAATATATCCAGATATATAGAATTTCATTTATCTTATAGAGATAATAAATTTGAAATTGTTTAAACCTTTTTTTAAAAAAAAATCGAAGTTTTAAATAAAAAATAAATTTACGCACAACGAGAAACAATATTCTTCCATTAGTTTTTCAATAGTGTTTTGATAGGAAAAATTATATAATCATTTCTGACTACTAAAGTATAATTTGAGATAAATTGCTGTTAAATACTTAAAAATGCAAAAAAAATTGTATTGCTAATTTTATTGCTTTCGGACATGAGAAGGGCGAAAAAATTTTTAATGAGATCTTCTGTTATTGCTCACAGTTTTGCTTTAAATGATAACTTTATAAAATACTTTATTGGAAGTATAGTAATACCATTTACTATATTCTAGTCCTTTAAAACGATCTAAAAAACAGAGAAAATTTAACGATCTAGTCTGTGGTGCTTTTAAAAGGGCTTTCAAAGAATTTTTGTTTTTCAATACAGGCTATAAGTGCTTCTTAGTGTTTATATTATAGAGAAACAACAGAACATGAATAAAATTTGTTCCTAGTGATTTTAAAAAGTTGGTAAATTCAGAATTTCATCACTCTAGGAATTTGATTTGAAGTTTTAGAGTCACAATTGAAGAAATGCACTACAATGTGTGCTTCTGCTAACGTAAATAACCTCTAGTCAAACTGGTTAGAAATTTTAAAATTTGATTTTTTAATTTTAATTTTTAAAATTTTAACAATAAAAGAGTAAACAGTTTTGAATATTAATATATTTTAATTCTTAAAAAACTATTGTCTCAAATTCAATAGTTCAGTTTCAATAGATTTAACCAACAAGTTAACTAACTATAACTGATATATTAAAATTTTCCATCTAGAGATTTAAATGAATAAAATACGAAGAAACTAAGCATTTAATAGAGTGCCTCTGATTTCTAAACAGATTTTATATTTAAAAAAATATCAAAAGTTTTCAAAGATTCAGATTTTTTTAAAAAATTGTCTTTAAACATTTTTTTTTCTCTCTAGCATGTAAATTATTTAAAATAAATTTAAAAATGCTTATTTTAATTTGAAATCTCGAATTTTTTTTCTCTTCTACAATTAAAAGTAGATTTCAATGGCGTCAAATTGATTCCGAAATAAAATCTTGAATTTCTGTTTTAGCATTAATAAAAAACCATGAAAGGTATATATCTCTTTTATGCAAACTAAACTAAAATTATATAACTAAAATTATTATTAAAGATATAAAATTCTACTAAAATTTACTCTAGGCCTTATTCAAATTCATAAAACAGAACTGGCTAAGAAATTACAAAAATAAAATTATTCACTCAATGTCGTTTTCGTATTATTTTTTACCATTTCCATTAGAAAATAAACGAGCAATTACTAATTCCTTCAATATATATTTCACTTAATGGAAGAGGCATGTTTTGAATGGTTTCAAAGAAGTATAAATTCTAGTAACAAATAATGATTAGACATATAGCATGTAAATAATAGCCGAGTGCTGTCCGTGTAACTTGAAGCTTTAAAAATCAATAAGTTTATTTATATTCAATATATTAATATATTTCATTTCTTCCTCTCAATATTGTCTATTGGAACTATCTATAAAATAAATTGTTGCGTCTATATTATACTTATCCGCCTAATGAACTTTCTGAATATGCTGATGCTACTGCTGAAATGCGTGTCAAATCAATTGCATTTTGAAACTAACTGGATACAGCTCACTTTCAATTATTAATGAGAACGCCTTATTTTCAGAGAGAAAGTGTATGCCAAAAGCAGCTCTGGTTAAAGATTGTGAAATATTAAGTTTCACTACTAATAAGTACAGCACAATTGATGGGTTCCATACAAGAATTATCTGAAGAATCCAAATATGCATGATTTATATTTTTCTAGAATAACTCAGTCTGTATAACAATTAACTTTCTTTTCAACTGAAATTGATTATCGAGATACTGAATTCAACTGCATCTGCATATTGGTGGTGCACAGTATCCAGTTAGATGCGAAATACTTGACCAAAGAGCTATTCGAACCAAAAAAATTAATCATAACATTCAGTAAATGTTCTTATTATCTTTAGGAATGAGTGTAACGTCTCTTCAAATTAATTATACGATTGCAACAATAAAAAACTGGAGATGTTAATGCAATATTTATTTTATTCTACATTGAAACTTGATCGTTCGAATGTTTCATATATTTTGTTAACTCATTGTTTACAGGGAAGATTTCTTATTCACTTCATTAATCTGAATATTAGTAGTAACGCAATAAGCAATGTTTTATTCAGCTACGCCGATTTAAAAAGTTCGTCTCTTGTTCTCATTGTATATAAACATTTGTAATGCGTTGCAAATAATGTGTAAAGCAACAAATTTCGCATTTTGTATATTAATGATGCATATCTTCTTTCTTTTTTAAATTGAACATGCAGTAGGTGAAATTTTTTTTGAAGTGAATATCATGTACAGTTTATCCAAAATGGTGGATTATTTTTGGAATTACTTTGAAATATTCATGAAAAACTCATTTAAACAATATCTAAAAATTTATATATGTTAAAAAAACAATCTATTAATGCTTAAAATTTACTGACAAAGATTTAAACAAAATTATCATTGGTAGTTCTACTTCCAAAAAAAATGTTTACATTGGTCCAGATTCTCATTGAAAAGTAATTTTAAAATTCTGATGTTTTCTGATAAATTTTTTTAATGATATCTTGTAATTATTTTATAAATAAATCATAATATGAACAAATAAATATGTAGAAATAACAAAAGCAGCCATTTTAGTCATATTCATACAGCAAACGATTTTTTTTCCTAAACTGTCAATTTTTTCCTAAATAAATTCTTTATATAGCATTCTGAAATTAAAAATGTAAAAAACTCGCTTAGTAAAATATCGTTAGTCTTTATAATGTGAAATCAATGTTTCTGGCCATGGTAACCAATTCACTTTATTTGGTTTTATACTCTAATTATTCTGGATTATAAAATTGTATAAAAACCTTTTTAAGTGGACTGCTTCAGAAGCTCATATTACTTGCATATATTCAACAAATATTGTTTCTAATGCAACCGTCATTCAAGCTGCATATTCGATATCATGTATAAACTGAAGAATTTATGCACGTTGGAAAAAAGCTAGTCGTTTCTGTTCGTATCATGAGCGGAGTATTATGCTCCTAACAAGTTCATCATAATGCTGGTTCCTTCATATCAAGGATATTTCTTTCTTGGAACTATTGTGTATTTCTGTTATATGGAGAAAAACTTTATGAGTGGAAGACTTTTTGTTAACCTGAATGTATTATAATTCTGTATATTCTAGTCAAAAGCGTGCTGCGGTACAATTTATTTTGATGCTCTTTTTTTCGGAAGGCGGTCATGATTCCACGTGTAACTACATGATCATTTGTACTTGAAGTGTTAACGAATAGGTTAAAGTAAGATAAAAGCCAGAGAAATAGGATAGTAAGGTAAGGTAAATGAAAGAACATAGTTTTCCTGCATGTAGAGTCCGATAAATGAATAAACAGTTTTACAGATAGTTTAATCTAATGCGGCGGTTGTTACAAGTGATCACTAACGTGACTTAATTTCGGTAAGCCAAATATTTAGAAATTTTAGAACTCCAGTGCAAGTTTAATAATAACAAAAGGAAATTTTCGAAAACTTTAATATTTGTGAAAAAGAGAAATGAAATTCGTAAATACTTATTTATTTTTAATTTGAAATATTTATCGAAATGATGCAAAATTTAATTTTTAAATCATTTGCTTAAAAAATTATAAATTCTACATCACATTATATAGATCACTAGAAACATGATAGTATTGCAATTTATTAACTGAAAACCAGAATAATACAAATTACAGTTTCATTTCGTAAGTAGGAAAAAAATGTTTTGGTTAATAATAATTTATTAATTTACTCATTATAAGCCTTTTTATCCTAAAAATGTCTTTTCTAAATATTTTTAGTAAAACAGACATTGGAATAGTTAGATTCAGTGAAAAATAAAAAGTAAAGTTTTAAGTGCCTTTATGCAATAAGTATATACACATTAAAATTTTTTTGCTATTATGTGATTATAGATATGCTTAGAACGATTTTCAAAGATCATTATAATTCGAAATATTTGTATATCATGTATTCATTTTCTTTCAGTAAACAAATTTGAGCTTGTTACTAAAATTAAGCCTTTTTCTGTTCTATTGCTTAGAATATTGAAGAAATACTGCAGAAACTTAGAACAATTTTTCAAACTGAGAATGTAGTTATACGTGCTGTGAAAATCTCATCTGCGAATAAAAGATGTTTGAACTGTGAAATAATGTGTAAGTTTGTGCAAAATGAAAATAAAGTGTGAATTTTTAATTAAAAAAATATTTCTGTGTTTTTTTATATTTATCCAAAACTTTTTTTACAAAAAGAAAATCCATCTATTTATAAGAATTAAAACAAATATGATCTATTATTTAGTAATTAAATATAGTAAAACAATATATTCAGCCCACAAAACATACAAAAATGAGCCCCGCCAATTTAATTTTTACATCCGTTTGTAAACTTATATAAACGTCACTTCATTAAAAACAAGAAATGATTTTCCAGCATAGCTATGGATAAGATGCAATAATACATTAAATCATATTTTCTTGCTCTCTTGCGACATAAGTCCATTATTGGCACTCACACATTGAAAGAGTACGGAAATATATATTAATAATTATAATCTAATTAATGATATCAAGCATATTATAGATAAATTTTTTTAATTAACCTTCAGTGTGAATTTAATTGTCCTAAATCCCAATTGAGTCTGGCACTCCAAATCAAACACTCAACTTCTTACCGAAACACATTGCAAACACACTACCTACGAATATAAGAATGTTTTCTGTTCACAATAAATGTAAGAGTTTGATTTAATTTATAAAGATTTTTAAGAATTATCGTTATGTGATATTAGCACTCTATTTTCAGCCTAAGGACTAATTTCTCTATTTTTGGTCTAAAAGCAAATTTATCTGTGGCTGAATAACTAATTATAGTAGAATAGTAAATTTAAACATTCGTTGATTGTGGTCGAATATTAAATTCTTCTTATTGTTACCGAATAGCTAAATTTTACACCGTTATTTAGTTACTTCCAATTAGAAATCATCTTAAATGACATATAAAAATATATTGATTTTGGGTAGATTGAAAGTATCAATAAACGCAATTTGAGAAAGTTATTAAGTTTAAATTTTTATAATGTTAGAAGATTTTATTAATCATATTTAGTAATTTATTTTTGACGTTTTAAAATATTAAGCAAAATGTTTCATTTTTCAACGACTGAAATTAATTGAGGTATGAAACTTTGAATTATTTTAGATCATTACTTTAAAATTTTATTATTTTAGATTATTTGAATAACCTACCCGAGAAAATCCGCTAATAAGTCCACTGCATATCCTCCAAGTTACTATTAATTATTCTAAAATAATAAAAATCGAAGTTTCACCGATTTGTCAGTTTAGCTACAGAAAAATTGGACATATTTTTATTTACTAATCTGACAAAAATATTAATGCTCAGTGATGATATTACAGAATTTGACTAACAGTGATTATTACATAAAAATAAGCAATTGAAATCTACTTATTAATTTTTAGATCTTTGTCTTTATTTTTCAAGAATAACAGTAACCACTAAATTTTAAAAATTCTCTTTTACCAACAAACTAATTTTGCAATGAACCACAATTATATTTCTTAAAATGAACTCTCTTTAGATGGCTACTCTTGGAAAAAAACACTTTCACAATTCATCAATTAAAAAAGGAATCAATCATAAAAGACGAAATGAAAGGCATCTCTTAGAAGCTGTTGAAAATCTTTAAAATTTAATATCTCTTTCGCAAATTCTCTTTCACTCACTGGAAGTATCTCTCTTTGCCTCTGGCATCTTTGAAGAGCAAGGATTAATTTGAGGAAAATTAAGAGACTCGATGAGTTTCTAAATTTAAATTTCGCTTCGCATCAAAGCGATGCACTCAGATGTTAGAGACAGAAGAAAGAGGATTTCTTAGTAAAGTTGTGCCGGTGTGCAAACATTCCTTTCAAAACTGAGTTTCGATTTATTGAAAGATGAATGAGCAGAAAAAGAAACATATTCACTATGTTAAGAGAAATGATGAAATTTAGATATCATGTTAATTCTTAACTTATTTTCAACTGCATCACTGATTTAAAAGAAATGTTAAACATTTTGCGAATTATATTTGGAGTAATTTAGAAATAGATAGGATACATCAAAGTAAATAAAAAGCTAATCGTTAGTGGCTCTTTCATTAGAACTTTGACAGCATTTTTGACATTGTAAAGTTTATCTTTTTTATTTACTATACCGTATGATCGACGAAAAGGGAAAAAATGTATTTGAAACTACAAAAGGAATCAACTGTTATGAGAGGCACTAGTTGGAACTGATCAGTGAAAAACTTTAGATAATAACAAAATTCACATGCGCTCTGCGGAATGAATATTTGGATAAGAAAATCAGTTTTTCTATCTTCAAAATTTGAGGTAACAGCTGAATTTAGCGCAACTTTTCTGCTGTTGTTGTTACTTATGGCACTTGCCATGGACAAAGCCCCCTGCTGATACAGCAGAAGATTAAATCTGAAAGAAGGGTAGCTTGTTTTTGAAGTAGCGCCAACTAGGGCCAAGAGTACGACTTAACTACACATTCACCACATTTGCTTGCACAGGCCCTTTTTACAGGGGAGCACAGTAACACTTCTCACATGTAGCACAAAGAACAACCATGCCCAAACCGGGACTCGAACCCGGGACTCCCAGAACACGAGGAAGGCGCGCTACCTCTGTGCCAGCAAGCCGGAAGCGCAACTCTAATTTGGCATGTGGCTAATTATATTTTTTTAACTGCCATCCAAATTTCAGTTTCTTTCATGGGCTGCTTATGGATATTTCAATTCCACTTCAAATTCCCTTGCATATCTTATTTATTGAGCATTCCCATTCTTTCCTTCAGAATCCTTCTTCAAAAAAGGAAGAAAATCTTCATAAAAAAGGATAAAGAAATTTTTATATAAAGGGTAAACACTTTAGTTTTTCAAAAAAAGTCTTATTTTAATAGCTTCAGCTAAGCGATAAATGGAATATAAATAACTGCTAATTCGAATCCTGAATATAAATAAATGCAGGCCAGTTGAAGAAAATCTCTGATACCATCCTCCCCACATTCGTCACTTTAATATTCGTTACCAAAGCAGAGTCGTAATCATATCTGAATAATGATTATTGGAAGATAAGTCCTTACCCAATATCCAAAGCTATCGATTTCTTTTCCCCGTGACTAAACGATTGATTTCCGCTTCAAGTAGGACAAAAAACAAATAAGTCGGTTTGTTGTTGTTTATAAAAGAGTCGATATGAGTTACTTAACCATTCAGAGAAATAAATAAGATATGAGAAAACTTGACTTAATTGTTCAGACCAGAGAAAACTCAATCATAACATTTAAAAACGCTTGAGTTTCTTCGATTACAAAAAATATGGCTCAAAAAAAATCTTTGCCTTGTAAAACACAGATGCCCAAATAAAAAATATTGAAAAAGTGTAACCCGATGAAACGCTGACAGAATTACAAATAGTTTTAAATGTAGTTTATTTATACCTAAACATCAGTATTTTTTCAAATTACATTTTATTTTAAACATTTTCAAAATTGTGCTATAAAATTTATTTAAATATATATTAAATACCTATTATTTCTTGATTTCCAAGATAAGCACGTTTTACTACATTTGTATCAGTTATCATTTATGACAATTTTTACAAACTATTGAAGTGAAAAAGCTGTTTACCTAATATTTAAAATGCAGTAGCTCTTAATGTTGTTTCCGATACAGTAAACAGTTTTAAAACTTTACAAAGACGTCAGGTCATTTTGAAAATCAGTAATTCTTGTGACATTACATTTAAATTTACTGTGTGACGTTAAAATGCAAAATATCTTCAGTAGTACAGTTGGATACTGATAACTATATATAAAAAAGATTTAAATGAATGCATATATGTCTATTTCAATGTATCAAGTCAGAACAGCATTTCTTGAACAGCCAAGCACCACGTGCTCGTGCAAGTTAAATTATATCTTTATTCATTTTGATTGTTTCATTGAATGAGTCCCTTTAGTATTGCAAACGATGAAAAAAACTGTGTCTCGCATTTATTGTTTAAAAAAATTATCATCTTTCCTATTTATTTCATTTATATATAATCATGTACTCAAAATGACATTATTCTAGGCTTTATTCGCTAAGTAATTAGCTTATTTTTTTTTATCATAGCTTTTATAAATTCAATGGCAACGCGTTTTTAAAAGCTGATTTTTTGAGATGCTCGTGAGATAGTAAAATTTCAATTTTTCGCCTACGGATTTTTGTTGACCCTCATTCTCAAATAATATCATGTTCTGATATTATAAAAAATTATGCGTTATCGCATCATCATTGTAAAAAGTAACATGTACTCTTGACATTCATTTCTATAGATAAGTCTACATAAAATTTAATGACAGTGTCTTCAAATATGTGACTTGATTGCATAGTTTTTCGATTAAATTCCTCTGAAATTTATCATCTTGAATACTTTGAGATTACACAGATGATTGGCATTTATAATCATGTAACCATTTTTGCACTGACACTAACTTATATGTATTAGTATTGATAAGTTAGTGATTACTATAATTACTTATGCTGTACTGAATTGTTTGAACTTAAAGCATCATTTCGATCACAATTGCTAAACTGATTAAATCCATGAAATCAATTAACAATTAATTTAAATTATCTATTTTCGGACAACCAATTAGTTTTTCAGGATCAGAAATTTCTAAAACTTTAAATTAAACATTTTAATTTTCACTATTAATTTTCTCGTAAAAATTTTCCTAATGAAATATTTTTAAATGAAAAATCTTATGAAAATATTATACTGTTTTCAAATTGATCCACTTCATTCATTGTGCAGTTCATTTCGCCATTTTTCTAATTATATTTTCGTAAGTATCTCAGCAAAAAATTGAAATGTTTGAAAATTGACGCAGTTTAAAATCTTTTCATTGTTCTTGATTTTAAAATTAAACCTTTATTATAAGTTCAATGGAATAAAAACTATTTAAAATATGCTTTATTTTGAAACCTGCTAACTACATTAATAATGGGGATATAAATTACACATATATTAAAAGAGTTCTACTTCCTCAGTTTTCGACAATGTAAAAATCATGCTATTAAATAATTGATGAAATAATGAAATAAATAATTTTAATCACTGAAATTAGGACAGTAAAAGATATTTTAAAATGCTATGAAAATCAATTAAATTAAAAATTGTAGATTTTTACAAAAACTAAATTTCATTAAAAATAAGAAAAAAATTTCAAGATAATTTTTAAACTTTATAACTGAATAAAAATCGTCTTTATACGGGAGTTTTTGGAGAGCGTTCGAGAAACAACACCAAAATTTTAATAAATTCATTATTTATTAATTTTTTAAAAAAATTTGCTCCGAGATGAACATTCCTCTACTCCAAAGTATATATGAATACAAGATTGATAGATTCTAGAGAAAGGAATCTGGACTGTAAAGTATAGAAATAGATATCATAGACTTTTCAATGAAAAACAAGTTTTTTTAATCAGCAGTAATAATTGTCTCTGTTAACAAATTGCAACATAAAGCCAGATAGTAAAATATGATCTTTTTCGGAATACGTTTTCCCTTTTCTTTTCAAATCTTACATTGAAAATAGTGTCAAAATATATTTTAAAATATCATTAAGAGTTAATTAAATTTGAAAGTGAAGATTTTTACAGCAACTAAATTTTATTAAAAAGAAAAAAAAACATTCTTTTGAACTTTAAAATAAAATAAAAATCACTTTCGTGCAGGAATTTTTTCCGATACTATCGGCTAACCTTCGAATCCAAACCTCTCAGCAGAAGATATAGGCCATAGATAAAAATTTATCAATCAACTCTTAGTAAAATATACGAAACTCCTTATCAAAATCATAAATGTTAGGCACTTTTAATTATATTCTGTTTAGTTTCGATACGTAATATCGATATCACTATATCTTGAGTTTTCATTACATTTTATTTGAATTTAGGTATTTAAAAATCAAAGAATCCTTTCATCTCATGTTATAGTTATTCTACCGTAATGTAATGTATTTTGATTTATTAAGACGATAGCTAATCAACTAAAAGAGGATCGGAAAAATAGATAACTATATAACTTGAATTTAACGAAACATTCATTACTAAATGAAAAATTCTAAAGATTTTTTTGACATATAATTAGCACCTAAACATAAAAGATAACATTTCTATTTTTCAAACCCCTCTGTTTACTCTACGGTCCTATTTTACTAAACTACATAATTTTTTTCATATTTTTTTATTATTATTCTGCTTTCCACCGACTTATTTCTGTTGGGTAATATCCCCCATTGCCCTGGATTTCAGCCAAACGAGCTGCAAGACCACACCTAGCAAAAATGATCCGAAACAAAGGTTATGGACGTTTTTTTTTCCTTTCGGATATTGTTCCAAGGAGGCCTCGAAAATTTCGTGAAGTACATATTTTATTAACTGGATCAAAATGAATATTTCCTAACTTCTTGTTTTATTCATATCCGAGACGCCCATGATGGCGATGCATTTCAATGAATGGGCCACATGTAAATATCATTGCCGTTATGAGAAATACTTCTGAGTGTCTTAAAATATAAGATATTTTAATGTTGCATGAGCATGAAAATAGTTTAGCAGTTACTTTAAAGGCTCAATACGAATGTATATCAAGTACCTATTTTTATCAAACACTTAATTGAATAGCACACGCAGTTAAAAGCAGCTAATTCGAGTATGGTTGCGAACGAATGAGAATAAATTTGGAATAATTTTATTAAAAAATAAATGAAACTCCTTTTGTAAACCCTGGCATGAGTAACTAGTAATATCTTATAATTTTAAACTAGCGAATCTTGTATGTACATGTAAATTTCTTTATTTCTTGTATATGGAAAACTGTTCTAAGTATTTAGATCAAATCTTATATTTAGATAAGGTTTTGCCTTTTAAGTTTATTTATGCAAATGTCTTTCTTGAAAAAACTAGATTTTACACACATTTTTTTTTTTGTATTACCATTAGAATATGTATATTTTTAACTTTCCCTTCGAATAGTGGGTTGTACAAAATTGTGCAACAGAACAATATGCAACACGCTTATATTGAGAATTCTCGGTTCGAATCGCGTTTTAAGCTTTATTTTTTATCTTGCCAGAACATGATGTTGTTTTGGGAATGAGGTTTTCTGGCGTCAACAAAATTCCGTAGACGAAAAATAAGCATTTTAATCCGTAAGCGAAAACTAAAAATTTTATTATCTGCTGAGCATCTCAAAAAATCAGCTTTTAATAACGCGTTGCCATTTCATCTGATTAAAAAAATAAGTTAATTTCTACAACAAACAAAACCTAGAAAAATGTCACGTGATATTATGAAATGAAATAAATAGGAAATGCGATATTTTTTTTAACAATAAAGGAGATGCAAAGTTTTTTTGGATCGTTTGCAATACTAAAGTGACACATTCGATGAAACGATTAAAATGAACAAAAAAAATTAACTTGCACGAGCACGTGATGATTGGCCGTTCAAGAAATGATGTACTGACATGATACATTGAAATATGCACAAATTTCATTTCAAAATGTATTTACTTATGTATTTATATTTAATATTTTTGCATTTTAAGTTCAAAGATAAAGATTATCTATCTGAAGGGAAAAAAACGTGAATTTATACAAAACAAATAATATATAAAAAAGTGAATTCCAGCCTACGTCAACAAAGAAAAATTTTATGTTAGTTACTTTTTATTAAATAATTGCAATTAATATAAATATTTGATCAAAAACGCATACCTGCCCAAAAGAAACCAAGTTCGTATCCCTTGAAAATAGATCAGAACACTATCAATTGGCATTGAATTTCCAACGCTAACTGAGACAACGGAAAATGTGCAAATTTGCTAAGCCAGTAGGGGTAACGCAATACAGATTAGAAAATTCTAATTTCTTTATTCTGTATTAATTTTATTCGAAAGTACTTCAAAAGGAATCCAAAAAATTTCTTAATTTTAAAAGATTTAATTTTAAATACATTAAACATTAAAAAATGAACAGAATCGTTTGAAACAGTCTGCTGAAAACTTGTTAAACATAACCTCATTAGCGAGAGGGGGGACAAATTGAATTCGTTATTTATATTGTGGTGGGGAAATGAAGATTTTCGGCAAGAAAGTTAGTTTTTAATTAATTAATAAAAAAATTAATGAATTAATATTTGAAAAAACTGTATTAACAGCAAAAGTCATCTGCTGCAAGTTTTTAAAAACTAACAAGTACTTGCGTGGATGAATAAAAAGTATTTTATTAACGACAGAAAATTTGAACAAGATTATATATATAGGGAGAGTGTGAGCTGATAGAAGTAATTGAAAAAAAATCTTTTTTATAGCTAATTATTAGAAGCCTTTTTCTATCTGTCCGAATCCAGAAAATATCATAGAGCTCCATCTCGGATCCGATTTCATTATTGTAAAATTGAGCTTAAGTTCAAAAATGCAAGTAACGATAGAATAAACCATAAAATAAACACTGTAATACTACAAATGATTTCGAATAACATATCGAACTAAATGCTTTCATATATTTTTAAATTTAAACGACCTGTTCATTTATAAGTAGGATTGAAAAATGTTCATATGTAATCAGTATGTGAATCGTATTTAAATATTTTATTTAAAAAATGATTAAAAAAGCTCCTGAATGGCAAAGCATGATCTTCCATATATTTAATATAATGTATTTATAAATCCTCTTGACTCTTTTCGTTCAAATAATATCAATATAAACTATTTTTTAATAAGCTATATTTTATAAAGTGGCCAGTTCGTTTGCGGTTAAAACCACATAATGGTACTTCTATCTATTGAGAATTTTATACTGATTAAATTCCAGATATTTTATATGTTTATACTGCTTTATATTTTCTAGAAAATTTGTAGGATTCCTGTGGGATCAGTATCAAACTACTCAAATTTTGTAGTTTTGTTACTTTTATGATAAAAACACTTGTTAGTTTTGCGACAAAATTTGTTTTTAAAAGCAATAATAAACTTTATCGTTAAAATTTATTTAATTACAAAAATGAATCGTTTGGAACAAAATTTTGTGCCATCAGCACTCATAAACTCGAATTTGGTTTTAATGTCCTCCAGATACTACCAATAATATTAAGGGGACTCGGTACCAAAAAAATTTTTTCCCACAATTTTTAATAAAATTATTCATTTTTGTGATAGATAGATGTCAATTGTGTATAAAAAGAAATTTCTAAAATATTTTTCAAATTCAAAAGTTACAAATTTAAATATTTTAATTTTTTTTTAAAAAAT
>JAOUZG010030345.1:1741591-1827953 GCA_026289955.1 Argiope argentata | reverse complement strand
TGTGTGTGTGTGTGTGTGTGTGTGTGTGTGTGTGTGTGTTAGTACTATGCAGATACATTTTTATCAGAATATATTTTTTTTAATTTTACGTGGAATTTTCATGAATTAAAATTCAAATGAAAATACATCTTTTTTCTGTAATCACACCCGAAAATAATACGGTAAGAAATATATTTTATATCCTTTAATAGTTTAAAAAATTATCATTTTAATATTAATATTTAAATACATAAAATAAGTCTGTCTTTTTAAACAATTTTAAAGAAGTAATCATATTATTATTGTTATTGCATAAATTGGCAATTAAATCTTTAGCAGCGAAAATTTGTTTTAATTACATTTTTAAATCATTTATTTCTCTCAAATTACAAATACAGTTCAATCTGCACGAGAGCATTACACATATATGAGAAAAAATATCTTCTAGGAAAGGTAGCCAAATATATTCACAAACGGTAAAATTAAAAGAATAATTTAACTCTAATTGCAAACTAAACACAGAAAAGTGTAATTTTAGCGTGTGTCTATACGAAATGAAATAAACATGAAATATATTTTCTGGAAAGATATAAAGGCTTTTGTAATTTTTAAAATGTCTATATTTTTAATAATTCTGTAGTATTTAAACATAGTTCTTTATATATATATATATAAGGATCTTAAATTCTAATCGGACTTCAACACTGAATATTCGGGAAAATAATAGGAAAAACAATCTAAATAAATAATCTTTTATGCAGTGTTAATCAATAAATATTCTGACAAAAAAGCAAATTCCATATTTTTTATAGAGTCGGGTCGTGTGAATCATATTTAGTAAAATATTAAGACATAGCATTTAAAAGAAATGATCCACCCTATTCACATTCATACTGAGAGAATCATCAAGATTTGAACATTACTACTTAGTAAAAATGCACGTTTATAGACCACTTCATCGATCGACTCGAAGATTTGTCAATCAACACCTGGAATTTCTCCAAAGCTAATAATGCCAAAAAAATAAGGAAATTATGGATTCTAAAATGATGACAATAAGACGGGGTTAGATTTTTCTGTAAAAGAGTTTTTATTACTGTTATTTAAAAGTTGGTGTGTCAAAAATATTTCACTGGATACTATTCCTTGGGACTCAAGAACTGTATAAAATTTAGACTCTTATAAATTTTTCCAGAAATACATTTATTAAATAAAATTTTACAAAATAATGAAATATTCGATTTTTAATTTAAGTTATTATGTAAGAACATCATTATTTTGTCACTTTTTATCCTAATTAATTTAAGTCATTAACCAACTTAAACACGTTTAAAAGGTTTGAAACAATCACTAGTCGGCATTTTAAACAGCTCATATACAGCTACGTATGCTTCTACACTGCTGTCAAAAAAACACGCAATATTGGTAAAAGTAATTTTTGCCCATAAATTTCGGTGACATTAAAACCTCCTAACCAAAACAACATCATGTTCTCAAATTATAAAATATTATCATGTATTTCATTTAAATACTTTGGAAAGTAAAAATTAAAGACTGAATTTTGGAATGAATCAGAAAGAAAAAATTATTAAATCAATCTTTCAGATATTGCATAAATTACCAAAAAAAAAATCTATACTGCAATTAAAGCTGAATGCAGTCAGGGCTAAACTGAGTGTTTATGACTTCAGTGCTGAACAATTATGTTTTCTGTTCTCAAATTTTAAAAGAAAAACAAATATGCCTGGTTTTTGCAGAAAATGGTTTTGTAGTAATTTGAATTCAACTACTTCCGTTTCAATTTAAAACTCAAATGTTAAGGGAATTGATAAGAATTAGAGAGATACATGAACTGAATGGTATAAGATTTCTATAATAGTTCAAATTATATAAACATCACAATCTTAAGTTTAAAAATACCTGCGGGTGACCGAGCTCCGCTCGGATAAAACAGGTATCGAAGCTAACTGGTTGAAATGTCGGAAATGTGGGGCGATTTTCGACTTGGCAACCATTCCTCGTATTATAGTATAAGATAAAATTAAAACTTAAGCTCCAAGCATGCGTTACGAGTAGAAGGGAAAAAATTATCTTATTAATATGTTGCCATCAGATTGACAAAAACTCAAATTTAAAAAAATAAATTATTATTGCGCATTAAACATATAAAAATGCAATTTTCATCACGTGTCTGCATGAAATGAAAAAAAATATATATGAATATTGATATAGATGGCATATTGGCTATAGATGGCAGCACGTTACCACTTGAAAATTTAAGTAGCCATTATGGCGAACTAATAAAGTTTGAAAATATCCTATCTGGAACTCCGAAGTGCTCAACCGTAGCGCTTCAAAACCGGGGCCAATCGATTCCTCGTGGCCAAAAACCCCAGACCCCCAAGTTTACCGGAGTTTATTAATTCTGGGGCGATTTTCGACTTGACAACCATTCCTCGTATTATAGTATAAGATTAAGCTGAAGAATATTTGAAATTCTTTTGTTAAAATATTTAAGAAACCAAATTTTAATACTTAAATAAATGAAAATTTGAACTTTTATTAATTTTGACTAAACAATTGCTGGCTGGTAAAGTAATAATCTTTCATAAAAATTCCACACTTTTATTGGGATTGATGGCACCTCATTCATTGCAATTTCTGAGTTTGGAAACCACATTTTTATCGCTCTCGAGTATTGAATAAGCAAAATGAAACCACTTTTTAGGAGCATGTTAAGTTTGGGATCCTAAAACTTTTTGTAATATTTTCAGACATATCTAATTTCGCTTCATCATTCGATTTATTTTGGTCATGTATTGGAATATATTGAAATAAAAATGAAGTCTCGTTTAAATTTTAGAAAATGGATCTTAATATTTTTTACTTGTTTTTGAAATCGATTGAAGATTTTTTTTTTCATACAGACGGTTGAATGATTCACAAATCAGCGAACCTGATAAGTTTTGGATTTATGTATTCGAAATACATTTGAAAAAAAAATATTTATTTATTTATGCAATTTTGTATCATTTATTTATTCCAGGAAACGCTTTGTAGGATACTGATTTATAATGGTTACAAAATGTTAACCTTCTGCTTTAGTAGTTTTATTGAATCTATCATATGATTCAAGGGGAAGGGGGACCTAATTCCGAACTTAGGTTTCACATGGGCCGGGATAGCCTGGTTAGTAGGGCAATGGACTCGTACTCCTTAGATGGCGAGTACTAAACTCACCGGCCAAAAGATTCCCCGAGTGTGTGGCGGCTGGAGCTCGTTAAATCTGTCGTGGTCACAAAGTCCTCCACGTCGAGAGTAATACCACTGGGGGTACTGGGTCAGAGGTGATCGTTCATTGTTCCAGGTCTAAATTATGATCTGAGATGAATGAATGAATTTGCATGAATGAAGTCCTCCCCCTAAAAAGGGTTGTGGCGTGTAGGTAAGTCGTACTCTTGGACCTATATGGTAATTCCTGTAAAACAAGAGACACATATCTCCTGCTTAAAATCTGTTGATGTATCAGCGGGGATTGTCCATGGCAAGTGCCATAAGTAACAACAACAGGTTTCACATACGTCTTTCCAGCCTATCAAAACAAAAATTTGTCACAAAACGACACTTATAATTCCCAAATCCCATAATAAATTTAATATATTCAAATCGTTGCGTCTTTAACCATTAATTTTAAATGTTCTAAAAATGCTGATCGCCAAAAGGTTAATCATTTGTTGGGTTTAGTTAAAAATGTGATAGATGTCTGCATTATACAGATTAAATATGAGTACTAAATTTTATCTATCTATCTTATTTTGTTTTGTAGTTATCGTAATGACGTATATCGTTATTACGATATACGTTAATAGCCGGGTTGACAGACTTTCTCTAAACAGATTTTACTTAAAATTTAATAAAGCATTTTATTTCGGTGCAAACATTATATATATAATTTCATCCGTCTATATAAAAGAATTTTTGAATTATACCTCTCACAGACAAAAACTGGGCGTCCCGAGTTCGTTCCCGGTTAGTGCATGGTTGTTCTTCTGTGAGATGGATGAATGTGCCCCCTATTAAAGAAGGCTGTACAAGCGAATGTGCGGGCACTTCTTCAAAAAGAAGAGACGCTCGTTAGGCTTAAAAAAATTGCTGACTGCTGTCAGCACGCTTGTCCATGGCAAGTGTCATTAATAACAACAACACAGACAAAAAGACAGATTTTTCAAACATGTGTTTTTCGAATTCAGGGTTATGTCTAAAATGCTGACATTCATTACGGTATCAAGTTCGAATTTTTTTTATACTTCGTATATGAGAAAATGAAAATTTCGATATTACCTCTCTTAATTTGAAGAATAAATTACGCATCAAAAGTAAAGATTCTGCAGAAAATTTTGCTAAATAACGAAGTCCTTTCAATGAAGTTTATGGATTAACATCTATCAATCATCGAATCAATAATTAATTAAGAAGGGAAATAGTTCTCTTGAAAATATTGGCTTTTATTCTTGAACTCTTTTTAGCGATATACATTTTCCTTTAGAAGCAACTTCTGTTGCTTCTAATCAAATTTAGCATGAAATATTCAATGTCGTAATTTTTCCAATGAACCGACGTGTTTGCTTCTTAATTAGCTTGTCAATAATGATAGTATTCAACAAAAAAAACTTTAAGAAACTGTTTGCTCATTTTCATTAATTAATTAGATTTTAAATTTTAATTTCTCAAAGACATTTTGCGATGAAGAGTCTCATTTATCAACATCAATTATTTAACGGTTAATTAACAGAAGCAAAGGTACAAGCAACTAACAGATTGATCAAATTTACTCTGCATGTATTTTTGAAAATTAACGGAAGGATAAATTTTTCTAAATAAGTACAAGTTTTGAACGTATAATTTTAAATGCCTTGACGTCAAGAATCAAGTCTTCCACAGGAAATTCAATTCGTACATATAACTACTAAGTTAAGTTTGTAATTTGCATTCAATTTTTTATTCTAACCTAAAATTGGGTAAAATTGCAAAGTATTAAACTTTGTAATAAATATATTGCAAAATTTTTAATTTATAAGGCGTTATCTTTGAGAAAATTGTTTATTTCTAAACAGTTAAACGCCGATACATTCTTCTAATAAGAAAATACCTTTCCCATTATGTTTTATAATATAGAGAATTATTTCTTAAGTTTTGATTTTTTTATTCAATAAACAAATTAGTAAAAATTGTGATTTTTAATATGTTTATATTACATTCGGGATTCTATTTCTGATTTAGAAAACGAATCTTAAATTGAGTCAATAAATGTAAAATTTGCGAAACTTATACATTTTATATATACGCTTTTGTATGTTTCCCGCCCTAACATATTTCTATAAATCCTGTTCAGAAAAATTTACTTGCTAACATTTGAAACAAAAAAAAATTGTTTTTGTAACCAAAATTGACATTGGACGAAGTTTTAATTACAGCATTTTAAGCGATTTCAGATTGTTTCTACAACCACCTCCAGAAATATCCTCCAATCACCAAGAGCCGTTTCTCCAAGGTGTTCGTTGATTCGTCTAAAGAAATATAAAACTCTAAGCTTTACTGCTCGGAAATTTTGGCCAAAAAAATTAGAGGCTGTGTATGTGTGTGTGTGTGTGTGTGTGTGTGTGTGTGTGTGTGTGTGTGTGTTAATAAGTCAGTTTTGTTTCATTTTATTAACCATAACTTGTCAAGTATAAACAAATTTATATTTCGTATCTGAAAAAAAAATACTTGTATATAAAAACATTTATATTTCGTAAAGTTTCAGAATTTAACTTTTTAGCTTAAATAACGTGCAAATAGTATTTAATCATTTCCTTTAATATATTTTTTCATTTGGAAGTATATGCCTTTTTTCTCAGAAAATAGGGAAAAATTAATATAACAAAATATTTGGAGAAGACTGCAAATATAATAAATTATAT
Source organism: Argiope argentata (assembly GCA_026289955.1). Classification (NCBI taxonomy): domain Eukaryota; kingdom Metazoa; phylum Arthropoda; class Arachnida; order Araneae; family Araneidae; genus Argiope; species Argiope argentata. The sequence goes on along the minus strand of JAOUZG010030345.1, from coordinate 1,822,014 downwards.
TTTACATATTTTTATCTTTATATAAATAAAAAAATAATGGTGCCAATGTTAGCCGAGGTAAGATAATGTCAACATTTTTTTTTATTGTTGATGATATTCACTAGGAAATACTGGAATATTATTTAAGCGATGCCTAGTCTATATCTAGAGAGATTAAATTTTACTCAATCATACTTTAGAACAAGAAAACGAATACCAATTTTTTTTCGAAATACTAAAATTAAACAATTATTTATCTCGTAAGAAATTAATCGAAATGTTGAAATTTTTCTGTAATAATTTTGGGGCAAATTGTTTTGCAAGAAATATTTTAAGGTCCCTTTAAAATTCAGAATTTTAGCTTCTCGCTGATACCAAATTCAATTCTACATAATTTTTCTTTAATTTTATTAATTCTTTTATAATTTATTTTAGGAAATTTTGAAGTATCATAACAGTAAAATTCTAATACATTCTACCGTTATTTTGTGAAATTTTTATTTCATAATTTCTGGAATTATTTATCGATTTAAAGCAATTGTTTGACGAAATTGAGAAGAGTTGAAATAAAGTTGGGATTACAAGAGATTAAGCTATAAAAAAAAAACAATTAAATGATATTGAGTAGCAAAAGAATAATAAAAAAAGATTGTACGTATTATATAAAATTATAAAAAATATTTTAAGTATATAAAATCCAAGCAACACTGGGTATATATATATATATATATATATATATATATATATATATATATATTCCATTGCATCTCGCTTTAAAATTTGGATAAATTTTAAAAGCACTATTCTATCTGTACCATCTTGGTATAATTATTTATTCACGATAAAAATATATTTGTAATAATAAAAAATGAAAATAAATGCCAAAATTCTAAAATTTAAATATTTCTGGTTTAGAAAGATTTTTAACTTCATGCTTTTGAAATTGTTCGTCCAAAATAAAATTATTTTAATATTAAATATGAAGTTTATCTTAGTAACGATTGTTGAATTGAAAAAATTCCGCAATTTATAAAATAGTGAAATAATAGATCTGAAAAGTTTCCCTTATTGTAAATCTACTTTTTATTCTATACTGAAAACTCCCTTCTAAAAAAAATTTTCTTTCTTTCTTTTCCTATAAAAAAACAAATTGGCAAGAGCAAAAAGAATAATTGTAAAACTGTTTTGAGTGTTTGCTCTTTAATCTGGGATTTTCGCTCTAATCATTAAAAACACATTTAAGAGGAATTCCTTATTGTTAATGGAATTGTTTTACATTTTCTACTATCGAAATTTTTTAGACACTTTTATATCGCCACTTCTTTCTTTACTTTTCCTTAATCTTCTCAAAAAATAAAGGAGAGAAACGAAGCATTATAGTACAAAGGAAGAGAAAGGAAATGGTGAAAAGAATTCAAGAATAAACATTCATACTTATAATCAATAATTGTTTTCAAAATTCACGACAATTTTATATTCTTAATAATCTTACACATTATTTCATGTTTTTGATGATATTTCCAAATTAACCTCGTCACTTTTTAACGCGTTTGAATTTAGAAATTTTGTACATTTGTGTTCTTTAGTAGGAAAAAGCTGCTTCAGTACTTGAAACAGTTTATCAATTATTACTTCAGAGTTGATTAATTTAATTATTTTTTATTCTGTACAAGTTCTATAATTTAGCTGTAAATTAGGGAGATAAATTTGTTTCAGAAATGCATAATAATTATAATAATAAATTATAAAAAAAATTTGAAAAATGGAAAAAAATGAAAAAAATTAAATTATTTTTCACTTATTTCTGCTTACTTGTTTATCAAGTTTTGAAATTTTGTCTATTTGATTGCTTTTATTCCAAACAAATTATTTAAATACCGAAAGAATTTATTTTTAATTTACCTATTAACTTTATTATTTTTATTCCTTATAAATATTATCATCATATTAAGAATTTGCATAAAATTGATTTTAAAATTAAGTAATATTTATAATAACTAATTATGGTTTAAAGATGAAGTATTTTTAATTATGTTTTAAGTTTATTAATAAAGCACATACCAGTTTTAACAATTGTTTTTGCCGAATTAGTTTCCCATTTTATATATGAAGTGCATCTAGAGAAAGTATTGTGATAATCTACAATTTCAAATGACGTAAGAAGAACTTAGAGTCTGAACGAACTATTTTTAGAACTGTCTGTCTCGTCCAGATCCGAACAATGGCATAATAATAATCGTAACGATTTCTGATGTTGTATTATGAGGTTTCTTTATGTGTGCATTTTTTAACCCATCAAATTTTGAAAAGATATTTATCTGGATGCGTGAAAATACAAAAATATAAGAAAATCCAATTTATTCAAAAAAAAATAGTTTTGTCCCCAGAATCGAAAAACTGAATTAAATTTTGGACTAAATTTTCTGACTTATGAATCGATTTCTCTATCCTTTCGTTTGTGAACGAGATAACTGAAATGAATAATAAATTCGAAGCGGAAGTTATTTGGGGCCATTATTGAAATAGTTCAATATCTCTATAGAGAGATTATCCTAAAAGGCAATCAAAAACAGTTCCTTGTTTTTTAAAAATTATAAAAATTCAAAGAGTGTAGACACATTTTTGGAACGACCTCAAAGCTGTTTAATCAATGTTTAAAATGTTAAGACTATTTTCTCTTTACCTTTCAGTCTCAATTTCTTTTTCTGAAATAAGTTTGAATCGCAATTTCCACGATCTAAAAACTTTCGTAAAATCTCCACCAACTGATTTCCATTATTATCACGTGTGAACCTGATGTTGTTTTGAATGAGAGGATTTGGTGTCTCCGAAATTTGATGGCAAAAAATATTATTTTTTTCATTGGTAGATAGCGAATCACCTGGCCCATGACATTTGAGGCTTGTTTTGCCAGTATTGTTTGAAATATTTAATTAAAGTTGCCATCAATTGATTTTTGTTTGTCGTTTTTATGAAATGACGTCATCTTCCAGTTTGTTTCCGATTCTTGATTTAAAATAATTAATCTCAGGCTCAAAAGAATATTGTTTTTTTTATTCTTTTTTTAATTTTCACTATCGCAATTTTGTAAAACGCGACTTATGTTTACTCTTTACGGATGTTATAAGCGCATTTTTACTAATTGTATTTCTCAAAATACTGTAAACATTATAAGATAATTTTAATATTAATTGGCATTACGTTCATTGGATTTTACCACATATACAATAGCTACCAATAATGATGAACCTTTCGTCGAAATTACTGGTTTTTTTAAATTTTAAAATCGGCTCCAAAACTTTTTTTGCCAGCTAGAAAAAATTTTAATGAGAGTTTTTAAAAGAATTATCATTAGAGAGAGAGAGAGAGAGAAGTCTCGTATTTTTTTCAAACTGGTTTAAACTGGTTAATGGGTTAAATCCATTAAGGCAAGTAATCATTAAAAATAATTGTGTTCTCACATGATAAATTGAAATTTGAGACCATAGATTTCATTTTTTTTTCTACTACTTCCCAGAGTCAGTCAATTGTGATGGGTTTACGTTTGAAAAGAATATTTTTCAACAAATCAAAGTCATAATAACCCATTGGTGAAACAGCAGGATACTTTGTGAAAAAGGTTGAAAGGTTATATGCGCAATATTTGAATTAGTCTTCATTTTTTTTCAAAGAGTGCAATGGCATATTTCGCAGTGTATAGTTTTATCTTGATGCAATTTCACTCTTTGAAAGTCACTGTATTAAATGGAATTTCTGCAATATACATCGAGTCTAAAACTTTTCCTGAATAGTATGTTTAATTTTTTTTTCTTTTCGCTCTTTTTACTCTTAATTTATCATCGTAAAAAAGAGCTGAGACTGAAAAGACTCTTACTGAAATTTTCTAATCAATGACGAAGAAGGTTTATCATTTCTTTCTCTTCACTTTCAATATCGAAAAAAAACTGATTTTGTTGCCACTATTTAGAATAAAAGTAATAATATATTTTTATTTATCTCCAATTAAATGGCTTCCAAAGTTTGTTTCATTAACCAAAGAAAAAGAAGGTGAGGATTGCATTTTTTAGCTTTTTTAAACCGGAAACCTTGATTTACTAACTAATTTATGGTTTTTGTAAATGTTTTCAAGCATTTCGTAACTGATTTCTGCACCAGCAGATTTTCTCTTTTTACCAACAAGTTCTCTTTCGAAATATTTGTAACAATAGTACTTCTTTCAGATATTCTTTTGGAATCTTCTTTTCCTGTATAAATAATGATGAACGGTTTTTCCTTTTCCGATTAATGATGTTGCTTATTTTGAGCTTAGAATTTTCAACCTCATGCATTTCATAATGTTTTTGCAATCGATGGATAAAATTTAACTTCGAATTCAGCAATACTTTTACCGGAATTCAGCAATATATTCTTTTCATAAGACATATATAACAATACATGAATGAATTGTACTTCAAAATGCTGTTAAAACAAAAATTTCCTAATAAAATCATTTGCAAAAATAAAATTTTATATTTTTTTTAAATTAAAAAAAATTAAAAAATATGATAACAAATGAAAATAAAGAAAAATTTGACAAAGTTTTTTCGATTACAGTCGCTTCTTGTTTATGGAGCACATTGACTAAAGAAGAGAAAGTGATGTATCGTTTTGGAGATCTTACCGTTACATATTCTCGGTCAGAATAGAACTCCTACTTTGAGAAAAGTTATAACTGAATCCATGATGTCACAATAATGTACATTACCTACAACCAAAACAAATTTATGTTTAAAAAATTGAAATCAACGATCGCAAATTTCATGTTATCATGCAAGAACCTTATTATTTTAAGTTATTATTTGTCTTAATTAATTTAAGTCATTAAGTAATTTAACTCAGTTTGAAAAAGAAATACCTGTAAAATCAGTTCAACCTTTCAAAAACGCATACATAATAATAATACAATACTGGTAAAAGCATGTAAAAAATATATCGATTAAAAGATGATGAATATTGTCATTTAAACTCATTGCCTACGTGATTCTGAGCTTCAATTATTCGTTGTGTTCAATTATTCAAAACCCTCTAAAAAAACATCACGTTCTGACATGATAAGAGTATAAAGATAAAAATTTTAGTTCATTTATTGTTAGAAAATCATTTTATATAAACTATATGCAAAAAATTTAGAAAAAAAAATATGGATGTAGACAGTTTAATTTTTTTCTTTTGCGAGCTTTTAACATTTCATTAATGTTTATAATTAAATAATAATTTAAATAGAATTTTTCTTTGTTATTAATTTTAGTGAAAACTAAATTTAACACTAATTTATAATTCCAAACAAAGAAGGAAGTTGAAAATCAGTTGAAATCTCTTTTCTGCTCCCAAATGTAATCAATAGAATGACTTTAATACAAGTATTTTATGTATTATTTTTAGGATGGTAAATAAAATTCTTTTGGGTATAAATCATAAAAATCTTTTCGTCAAATAAAGTGCACCGGATCAGATTTATGACGTTAAAGGTAATTCAATTAAATTTCATTTTAAAAATCCTTTCCTTAAAGTCACACATAGGACTACTTGCATGAATTCAACGAAGCCGGGGTAGTTTAAATGAAACTTGATGTTCATGCTCATCATCGACCTAACTAAGAGATGTGTGAAGTAAATAAAAACCAAAACCTGTTCAAGATATGGAAGGCAAAGTCACTTAAATGCATGTAAGATATAACTGACATGAATTTTGAGAAGCTTCGCGAAATAGTTATGAAATTTAGTATGCTTCTTATTAGCTGACTAACTATACAAGGTATGTGCAACACAATTTCTAACTCAGTTCCTAAGTCTAGTATAGGAATTGGGATAGTATAAATTACTATACCAAATGGGTCAATGAATTTAAAATTTATCAAGGCACGAAGTAATAATTGGGAAATTCAGCACACATATTCCTCACTGGTCGGTAATAAATGACCTAAAGAACATGCCAACATATTTCCTGAGTGTTGTATAATACGGTGGCATTAAATCTTATAAATTTTAACGAGAACTTGTGTGTGTGTGTGTGTGTGTGTGTGTGTGTGTGTGTGTGTGTGTGTGTGTGTGTGTGTGTGTGTGTGTGTGTGTGTGTGTGTATGTGTGTGTGTGTGTGTTTCGGAAAACGCTCTATCAATTTAGATCAAACTTTAGATAAGATTTTGCTTTTTTAGTTTATCTATTGAAGTGTCATAGAAAAAACGCAATTTTCATTAAAATATACAATTACATACATTTTTTTATAAATAACTTTTAGCATCTTTTCCTATCTGTTATCATGCTGAAAATGATACATAGCACCATATTGTAAATTTTTATTGTACTGTCATTATTGCCATAGGAAAATAACCTACTGGTTCCGCAAAATTTTGCGAAATGGTGCTATATGAGATTGCATGAATAAAATCGACTCACAACAATACAATTACTGTGTCCTTACCCTGTTGTATTACAATTACTGTGTCTTACTGTATGAAACTTGCCTTAAAAGTTACATTACCGAATGAGGGCATATAATCGACATTGGATATGTTTATCTTTAGTCAGACCAAGGAACTTTCCTTAAAATGTATATTTGTAGCAACCTATGTACTTTACAATGCCTGGGAAGCTTTTGAGAAGGATATTTAATATTAATTTCAAGGCTAAAGTCAGGGCTTAATATTTACTCCGAAAAAAGAAGATTTTACAAAAAAATAATTGCACAGCGAAGGTGGGTTTTCCAGGTATTTTTCTTTAAAACCACTTCACAATGAGAGAGCCCGCTTAAACATGTAGAAACTTTTATTTAGAATACTGGAGCAATTATGATGAAACTTGTTTCTTCAACCGATTTAGATACTTTATTTATTGAAATTTCATATGAATAATTATTTAATTAAATATATTGTATGAGAAATTCATCATAATTTAGACATTTAGACAAAATCCAATTTAGACATTGAGATTCGTTTATCATATAGATTAATTAACCTGAAATTTTCACTTTCAAGAATAGTAATAAAGTATCAAAAATTAACTAACGATTTGAAAAAAAAGAACCCTTAAAATTTTGTATATTATGTACATAAAAGACGGAACATTTTTGCACTATTATTTAATGATTCTCTTCAAAAGAATTTGATAAATGTTTCTACAGTAAAATTAAATTCATAAATGTCATGTTATTTATTTTACCTATTGTTCTATTTCCTGTTATCTTTAAAGCTTTGGCATGAGAAGAAAAACGATTGATATCGGGTCTTCTGATGCGTACGGTAATAAGTATAAACTGAATTACCAAATTTTTCTTTGATGCCATTAATGAGGCAAATGCCACATTAAGGCTAATTTCCATTAAATTATTCAACAGACGCCCATAATGTGGTAATATCCCTCATCAGAGGCGGCCATACTGGGGAGAAGGGCGGTTCTTCAAGCCTCAAAGCCCCGCTGATCGCTTATCTTCTTTTACCCCTACGTCGGCGAAAATCATGATCTTCGTCAGCCAAAAATCCACTTCGTTTTGGACAGTATGAATGTAGCATTGGATATCGAAGAATTTAAAAATTTAAATCTTACGTAGTTATTATATAGAAAGAAGCTGAAATTAGTAAATTTTATTCGAATCTGAATATCGAATAATTGTTAAGTCTGCAGTATAACAGACAATTGTTCGAACATTCAGTCTGTAGTTGCTTAGAATGATAAATAAATCAGATCGCACATTTTCCTGGGTGTTTTTAGCAGGCAAGAAATTAATACAGTGGCTGCAAGCTTACATGAATTGTTATTTCAACCGATCTTTTTGTTTGATAATTAGATTATTATCATAAATTAACTACTCCGACTTGCCTTAAAGCACATGAAAAAAAACTGAATAACCGAATCAAAGCTACTGGAACTGTGGTTGAGTCGTAAGGGCCATCACCAGCTAAGGTACAGCCTTTCCCTAAGGAAGTATGTCCGGTCATTGATAGGAAATGGCAACCCCCACCCTTTCTGTATCTTCCAAAGTGACGGGAACCAACCACCATATCGGAAGCTTCTCACCCTCATTTTTGACCCCCCCCCCCTTGTAGGAGAAATTTTATTATAATAATTATATAATTTATTGGTGCTTTTCAACTAATATTTTTCTGAACACTTGAGGAAATAAGCAAAACTTTATTTAATCACTTTGGATTTTTTTTCAGCATTAAATTAAGATTTTCTATTTATTATATTTTATATCATTATTATAATTCCAAGCTTAAATTCTGTTTACTTTTAATTTTGGTATAGCATAGGCCGCTGCTATCACTAGTCTTTTGCATTTTAGGCCTACTAAAAAGTATTGTTTTGCAATAGCTCAGATTTATTTAACAGCAAAAAAATTGAGATCTAATTTATTAAATCTCAATTATTTAAGCAATAAAATATTAAATATTTCCAAATGGCATTTGTCAGGAAGAAGTAAAAACATTTGATATAGTACGCACAATAAATAAATATATTCAAAGACGTTAACTTGTTGAGTTAGTTCTTACTTATGCTATTGAGATTCCATATGTAATGCTATGATTATGAAACCGGGCATGTGAACTTTCTTTTTCTTCCGCGAAATATTATTCTAAATTCTTCTGAATTGTGAATGACTTATAATAAAGTGTCTTAATAAAACAAAGATTAATTTTTAAAAATTGTTGGTGGAATAGACACATTTTCCAGGTTAAATATAATTTAATTAAAAAATATCTTTCAACCCTATTTTGTTTAAAATGCCAAGATAAATACCAATGCATAGAACTCAAATTAATTCTTAAAAGAAATATATCGTGATTTTTTTCTGGTATTAAAAGTTTGGGCAAAGATGCGATCAAAAAGCAGCTTATTGATTTAGGGGTGAAGAAATTATTCTGTTGCTGATTGAATCTTCCGAATTTTTAGGCTCAGAAAATAGTAAAATAATACAGAATTGTGCAATCTAAATCATATTTAACCTTTTGGAGTCCGAAAAATAATTAAATGCAAAAGTATTCACCCAATACAAAAGTTTGTTTATTGCTATGAAAAATAAATGTACATAATTCTTTTAAGTCAAACTTCTTTGAAAAATTAATCTACATCTTTTAATCATTATCTAGGCGTTTTTAACAATTAAATTTGAAAAATAAATAAATAAAACTCCAAAATGATACACAGTCTTGAATGTTGAGTCACACTCGACATCGGGCTGCAAAGGGTTAAATGCTCCATGCACTTTTTGGGTCACTCTTGTTTTCACAGTAGGAAAGAGGGCACTGCAAAATGGGAGTCCGTCAATTGAAGATAATCCGATTTATGCCTTATTTCCCCTTTATACATATTAGGACTTGTGTATTGATAGACTATTTTCATCAACGTCTTTTCTGTAGTTTGCATTATATTAATAAATGATTTAAAATTAATAAAAGGTTGAAGTTTCTATTGATTTTTAGAACGAAAAAAAAATTGGAAGAACAATTGAAAGCGATTATATATATATATATATATATATATATATATATATATATATATATAGATAGATAGATAGATAGATAGATAGATAGATATAATCCGTTTTTTAAATTGCGCCGTGACTGAAATGCAACTTTTTTTCATTGTGTGAAGTATTAAAGTGGAAGCAATTTCGCTTTTCTTGTAAAAAGAGTGGAGATTTACTTAGCACATAAGAATTCATCTCGAATGCTTATTAAAAGATAATCTGTTCCGTTCATCTCTCAAAATTTAGCAATAAAATTGCATTTACGACAGATTTTTGCAAGACACGACAATTAGCGTTCAGTTCAGTTATATTAGAGTCCAGGTTTTAAATTAATACTAGAGCTATTTTGAGGCGTACATAGTAATTTTACACCGTAGTTAAATGACAAGGACGCTGCCTGCTGGCACCACCTCCTCTTATTCTAACTTCTGTACCACATCATTGAGAAGGCAGGAACGGTAGGACGACGACTATCTAGTAGAATCGGTTCTAGAACCCGAAACTTTATCTCTAAACCCCCGCATTTGTACCAGATAAGCGCAAAAGATTACTTTTCTGTTGAACAGTTTCTGCTAGTTAGAAATTAACCACTTGACATACGAATTTATTTAACTTTCTAATTAGATAACTTATCCTATTATGGTAATTTATTGTTAATTTGATTTTTTAAAATAATATATGGAGCATTTAGGATACCAAATCGTTTCACATTGATTTTTTCGTATTTAAATACTTAATTCTGTGGCTTAATTGCAGATTTGAAAATAAAAATTCAGTAATTCAATACGCGTGTCATACACGTCATTGTTTGCGAAGTGGTTAATAAAGTATTCTGTTTCAGGCAAATTTGACTTTAAAAAATTGTTTCTTTTTTATGTTTTTTACTAAATAATCCTTCCTTTTATATTTTCGAAGAAGAAAAATTGAATATGAGATAAGGTTATTAAATTTTCTTTTATCGTATCCGAAGTACACGGCGAGAAATTATTGTAATCTTCAGAAAATATAAGCTCTATATTTTACCGAATCTCCATGCATCAAATCTCTTTGAATCCAAAAAATACTTTTCTAGGATATATCTGTCTGTTATGAAGTTGCTAAATCAAAAACGTTTTAGCTAGATTAATTTAGTTTGTATTTGATCTCAACACCGTTCGAATTTGTGAGTTCATCCAGATTCATAGATATATTTCCATCAAATAATGAAAAAACTTCATTCCAAGAAAGTTTGAATCCGAATTCAAATGAAAGCAATGAATAAAGAATTTAAAAGTCAGACGGATAAAATTTGTACGGTTTTAGCATCTACAATGCAGATATTTATTTTTGAATTCAAATCATCAAAGTATTGACAATCTGTCGTTTTATTTTAATACGTACAGCGTTTTGGGGAGGATTTTGAAATTTAAAAAAAATTTAATGAAATTCGGAACATGATCCTTTTGTTAAAATTACAGTTTTGCTCTCTCTTGTTGTTCAAATTGCAGTTTTTGCTCGATCTTGTTGCTCAAATTGCAGTTTTTTCCTATTTTGTTGTTCGAATTGCAGTTTTTGCTGGTTCAAATTGAAGTTTCTGTTAATCTTGTTGTTCAAATTGCAGTTTTTGGTTTCATTCGATCAAAAAAATGCTTCTAATATGCATACTCGACTTTTTTCAGTTAAACTACTTGCACATTTCTCATGAGCGGAGTTGTCAAAATAAAAATCTTAGCATATGTGACTTTTTCAATTTTGTTCAAAGTTCCCATTTCAGGAGTGTTTTGTACTTCGTAGTTTAATAGAAAAAATTCACATCGATTATCTTTTATTCGACCGATTTAACACTGTGAGATCCAATTCTAGGAACAAGATTCCATACCAAATTTAAAACCAAGTATATATATATATATATATATATATATATATATATATATATATATATATACAAAAACACAAACCACCGGTCTTTGATGGATTCGATTCAACATTTTTTATATATATACAATTTTCAAACTGTTAACCAAATTTCATCCATCTACCAAATTTCATCCATTACGTTTAGCCATTACTCTCAGACAGAAACTCTCTTTTGAATGAGTTTTGCTTGAAATTTGATATAAATTAATACACTTAAGGAAATAGTAAGACATTATACAAAATTTAATGTATCTAGCTGACAGTATTTGTGAGTTGTCAGGTTCACAGACAGCTAAGCAAGATTTCAGGGACTCCGTAAGGCCTAAAAAATGAAAATGCGTCAAAATCATGGGATCGAATTTGACGATTACATTTTTCACTATAAACAAATAATAATAATAATAATAATATAGCTCTTCTTTTTATTTGCATTTCATTATTTTTTTGTATTCGAAGTATACAAAGAAAACTGTTATTTCCAAAATAATGTTTCTGAACTTGAAATTTTGACAAAGCTTTGGTTTATAGATTTAGCTGAGTTCGAAAAACATGTTTTTGGAATTATGTCAGTCTATCTACGAATTAGATAACTGAAAAACGATGTGAACTAGGAAGATGAAATTTGGTATCAAATCTTTGAATCATATCTGTAGATTTACATCAAATTTTGAAAGAACAAATTTTTTCAAATGAGCTATGTCTGTTCGACTTCCAAAATAAAAGTTATTACGATGATTATAGAGCATAGAGAGCTATACAGATTAAATTTGGTGCATTGGTTTTAGCATCTAAAATATAGATCCACATCAAATTTGAAATTAGATGTGGATTAAATTCAAAACTATGTATTTCTTTATTCCTACGTGATCAATTGAAAATAAGACAAAAGTAAATAAAATTTGGTTTATATATTTGGCATCTAAAGGATGGATCTTTAAAAAAAGTTGAGCAAAATCTATCCACTCGTTAGCAGATTGTTTATTTGAGCGTTCTCTTGCATGTAAACACAATCCTTTAAATAAATTAAATTTCATACATCATCTTTTATGTAAATCGTACAAGAAAGCATACAAAATACGTATTTAACAGTACGCATTTCTGTTACGTAAGTATTAACTCCAAACAAACGATTTTTTAATTTTAATTATAATTTTTATTAATTAAAAGGCTGAATATCATTGTTTTCCTCAATAACTTCCAAAATTATTATTAAACAAATATACATTTTGTACCGTTTCCAAAAGTAAAAAAAGAAGTCTTTTTAATTATACAAAAATAATTGCACTGCGAATCTTTTTTTGAAGGTTTTTTTTTTTTTTTTTAGTTTTTTTAACCCAATTTTCAACTTTATTATATTATTGTCTTGAAATTCAAACCGTTTTCATTGTTTCAAATATTTAATCGCGTGATTTTACTTCAATTGTTGAAAAACTAAAGAAGGAGGATTATGTTTAATATCTGTGTAAATTTTAGAAAATAAATTTTTAAAAAGTGGAGTTAATATACCACGAAATTTAGAAGTTAGGTGAAACTCGCATTTAAGTTTTTAACAGTGTTATATTTTTGTGGAACTGACTTCGTTAGAAAGGTCCATGTACATGCATAATAAATAAATATTAAATAAGAAAATAGCATAGCTTTAACGCCACACAGTTTGCCGAAAATATGTAAATGGGGTTATAAAAAATGATCTTTCTGAAAAAAATTAAAGCCAATACTACAACGGAACTACGTGGACGTCTTAGGTGAATAGCTGATAATAAAATGAAATTTTATATATATGACAATATGCATGTTGGCGCTGTACAAGTCAAATCGCTTGATTTACTGCTACCAAACTTGGAATGTACATATTTTGGAGGTTGAAAATGTGCTCTTCTGAACAATTTTTTTGAAATTTTAATTAAAATAAGCAATCAAAAATTAAGTTGAATTTTGAAGATATTCCAGATAGTTTCCAAAAATACTACAGCGTTTACGTCATACCTTTTACACTATTGAAATGCAAGTGTGCAAAATTTTTTCGCTAAATTTCAGGGGGGGGGTCTTTTTACATAATTTTAAAGATAGGTTAGATTATCGCACTAAATCTCGGTGTTTTAGTTGCTTTATATTCATAGGGTAAATTTTTTTTCCATTACTGAAAGCTGATGAAAAACGTTTAAAATAAGTAATATAAAAATACAGATAAATTTTAAAAAAAAGATTAACCCCTCATTTTCATTTTTAATGGAACTATGATTTCATGTAACTAGTCTTCATTAGACAGGTTTATTTGCACACACAAAAATATAAAGATATGGAAGTCAGCATTGTTTTAATGACTGATAGTCTGCTGGAATCATGAAGATGAATCTAAGAGATTTAATCTAAGAGATTTAATTCAAATTAAATGTAACCAATATTTTACTTTTTCTTAACCGTCTTATTTCCTTTACTATCTAATTAGATGACAACTTCTATTATGGAAGTATTTTCTTATTTCGCTTCAAATAGGGATCTATTGAATACTCGACATATCTATGCATTCGAAGTAGTTTTAATATTGAGTTATAATCGTTGAGGTTTTTTTTTTTTTTTTTTTTTGCTTACAACTATCAAAATTCGGTAAATCGACGCACGTATGACATTCGGCCAAAGCAGTTAAAAGGTTAATCAATATTAATATATAATTAAACGTCAGTATCAAAAAATTGGTCAATTTTAATTGAAATTAAACGCAAGCAATATTTACGGCAAACCAGCTGACCACCAAAGGTAGCTGGATTAAGTAAAAGTTTTTAACAACATAAATAAAGACGAACCAACTGGATGCCAAATATGGACAGTATATTACATTTTTCAAATAAAAGTGTGTTTTTATATAAAACTTTATTATTTCTACTTTTGAATATGAATATAACATTTCTACATAAATGTTTTCTACTCTTACATATATTGCATTCGTCATTATAAAATATCATTTTTGGAAATTATATATAAAAATTAATTGGATAAAGTTTAAATATATAAAAAATTTTGATGATTCCAATTTAATTACCTGACTAAAAACTATCTTAAGGTTGTGCTAATTATACATAAGTCAATCAAGTAATTATCTGCTTTGATTTTTCATTGAGGTTTTTTTTTTTTCAATTATTTTATGTGTAATTTTTAGATTTTATACATGAAAAAAAATTAATTCATTTCGGAAATTTATTTGATTTAAATCAATTATTGTGTGTTATTTTAAGCAAAATTGGGGAAATTTTGCTTCCTTTTCTTCCATAGGAAATTTCTGTCGACAGCTCTTAACTCCATATCTAGATTGTATAAAATATTCATTTGAGCACATGAAAATAATTTTACTTCAAATAATTTCAGTTTTCCCTTTTTTTCATCACAGTTATTTAGTTTACAAATATTATTTGTGAGAACAAGTTAAGTATACAGATATTCAAAATCTTTTCGAAAGTTGCATACATTTCAAAAGATGTGTGTAATTAGGATTATTCGTTTCTTTGATCAACTTTACAATAATGCAAATATAAACTGAATAGTTATTCTAACAATACTGAAAAAGCTCCAAACGTCCATTCAACCTGCATCTCTGACACTCGGATATCACTGAAAATTTTCCCTCTTTCTCTCCCCCCCCATCAATTATCTTGAAAAGATTAAATACTCTCAAATGATGTTCGAAGATCCTTTGATTAGTAGAGATCCATTAGCAACACAAATAAAAGCATAGTCTCATTCACTTATCAGTCCTTTAAAAAAAAAGGGGGGCTATTATTAAAGTTTAAACTGAAACTTTGACGTTTTGGTATTCTGAGAATTCTGTTTAGCTTATATATTAGCTTAATATGTTCTTAGGAATAACAGGTAGATTAATCTTATGCAATTGAATGCCCTTATTCCCTTTAACAAATTGAAGGAATTTGGATGCAAAACAATTTTTTAAAAATATGCATTTATGCATTTGGTCGATAAAGTTTGAGTAATAAACGTTAGTCGATAAAGTTTTTACTCAGAAAGAGAAAACGATAAAAAGGGGCTGAATAAAAAAAAAGTGAAAAACTTTTTAATTTCCCAATTCGCATCATCTTTCTACTAGGAATTTCTAGTTGCGTTTAAGGTCAAAGTTTTGAGTTAAAATTGTCTAAAACAACTGAATGAATTTTAACGCTTTGCATTCCGATAGTGCCTCTGACACCATTTAAGGTTGTGCATCATTTTGGCATTCTATTATTTATTTTTCAAATTTAATTGTTAAAAACGCCTATATAATGGTTAAGAGATGTAGATTAATTTTTCAAAGACATTCGACTTAAAAGAATTATGTATATTTATTGGTTGAAATGGTCATTAGTGTGCCCCCGAGTTTGCCGCCAATATGGCAACCCAACACAAAGCTCTTGTAGTAACCCTAATGATGTTTTGTTTACTTCTTCCTGCAATGGTTGAGTTGTACATGAGTTTCAACTCTTTTATGATAACTGTTAAATTAAAAACAATAAAATAATATCAATTAAATATCTTATTTTTGATCTGTATTATAATTAAGATTTTTTTTTATAGTTAATAAGAAGTTTTAATTATATTTTTAATGCGAATATAAAATATTTATACCTTTACTCATTTTAATTATCAGTATGCGATTTCACAAAATCGTCTGATTTATTTCTTTACGAAGTCGTCTGCTTTCTTTCTTTAAAAACCGTCTTCAATAGAATTATTCGCATTTCTCGTTCTTTAAAATTTCCTATTAAATCCATTCTTTTTGCATCTTTGTCTTTTTTAATTATTATTTACTGTTCATGTTATCCGCACATTCCTTATGTTCAATGTGTTAGCGAAACTACTAGTTTCCCGCTCCCGGGCCTAGCGAAGCCGTAGGATGTTTTTTTAAGTTAAAAAATTTTGCCCGGTGCCTTCAACAGATGCCTGAGGCATCTGTTGAAGGCACCGGGCAGACCGGGTCTGAAAAAAAAATAATAAGACAATGCTTATCAGTAAAAAAATCATTTATATTGCGAAAAGTCGTAACCGTAACTATTCCATAGAAGTGTTTGTTTACTTTGTCCGCCATTTTTATTGGCAACTTGGCATCCTTGGCGCGGCAAGGGGCACACTATACGTAACCTTTACCTATTTATTTTTCATAGCAATAAACAAATCTTTGTATTAGGAGTATAATTTTGCATCTAATTATTTTTTGGAGTGTAAAGGGTTAAAAACTTTTACTGTATGGTTAATATGATCTTAACCTCATTCGGGTTTTGAAAGAAAAACGAATATAGAATTTTTCTCTGTCTAGAAAATGTAATTAAAAGGTTTTAGTTTAGTTCACGATATTCAACGTGATATCTGTGTTGTTGTTATTTAATACTATTAATTTTAATTTAATATACCGCTTACGTTGAATTATTATTCTGAAAAAATGCCCTGAGACAATTCTTCTTCTTGATACTGAATGTTACGTCCCATTATAATGTGATACGATACATTTGAAATGAAATTCTAAACTCTAACCATTATGGATTTTTGTATAGATTGATATCAATAAGCGCCAAAATTATAATATTTTTTTTAATTGTATTGTCCAGTATTCTATGCTAGAATTTGTTGACGCCAGTGAATAAGATCACTTTCAGATAAAACTTTACACTATGCTTTCGAAAAGTTGCTTCTTTTCTTTAAAAACTAAGGATTTTTTAGGGTTTTTTTTAAAAAAACTATATTTGATTTTCAATACCATAAATGTTAAAAATGGCTCTTAACATTGAAATCAGAATTTTAAAAAATTAAACTATGCCTCAAATCATTCTGCTCATACTGCTATTTAATATATAAATTATTAAATCGTCACAAAATTTTCCATTTAGATAAACTGCCATGATATAAGACGAGTCAATCGCTTTTTTTTAGATGACTATTCTGTATTTTAATCAATGTGGAGATTTTTTTGCTTATAAATTAAATTTTATAAAGCGATAAATGATTTCAAAAAAACATCGTTTATTTTCGAAAACAAATATTGACTACAATCGAAAACCAATTTCTCTTAGATCCCATTACTAATCATAAATTATAAAGAATTAATATAATCAGAAGAAACATTCAGAATTTTATGCATTAATTTGAGCTCTGAATCTTAATTAGAAATTAGATTACTACAACATGTCCCTGATTTCCGATGTTCTACTAATCCCGAGGATAAGACACCGATTTTAAACTCAAGACACCTCGTGATAAAACCTGAAGCTAACATTATAAATGAATGAAAAATTAAAAAGGTATGATGAGGGATTTAAGAAAGTTATGCGAACAATTTTTCAGATAGCATTGGTACTAATGATTAGATTTTTTTTTATTTTTCAATGTAACAGAATACAATTCAAAATAATATTGTGTAATATTACACAATACTCCATAACATTGCTGCAAATCATGAAAAAATATTTTAAAATTCATATATTTTACATTTTTATTTATAAAATGTATTGTACATAAAATTATTTACAACACGAAAAGAAAAGACTGGGTCGTTTTCTAGATATTAAATTTAGAAAACATACTTTTGTTTAAAAACAAGCTAGGGGAACGATTTAACTGACTTAAATCGTCTTTTGGAAAATAACATAATCTTCAACAACATTCTGTTTTAAAAAATATATTCTTATTTACTAAAATAAATTAAATCTTACCAATTAAAAATGTATTCCTCCACGTTTGTATCCATGATGCCTTGCAATATCATGAGGATTTTATTCGAATATAGTTGTTTCATTAATTTTTTTATAAGTCGTCAAATTCGAGTTTCTATATAAATATTACAATCGTTATCTTCTTAATCATTCCCAGATGTTCTTCAACAAGCACATCAATATTCTGTAATTTAGAGCTCTTGTGCAATACGTTGAAGAGATTGAGTTGTTTGAATCTTCACATCATTATATGTAGAATAACTTAAATGAAAGGATTAAAACATTTTAGAATTTAAATATCAAGTAAAATATTTCTTCAATAATCCAAGGATGATGGAATGTTCTAGTCTATATTTAAACTAGATACTCATATTTGACAAGTATATAAGCTATTCTACTTCATTTTATTTTAAAATTTCTTGCTATAACAATGTATAACTATTAGTAAGTTTCATATTTTTTACCTGCTTTATTTCAATCATCATTTAAATAACAAATCCCTATTTTTTAAAATTATTATTCTTTTTTATTAGAACGGAAACATTATTCTTTTTATTTATTTTAAAATGGCAACGTAGACTTCCTTGACGTGTTGTTATCAATCCACGTTGAAGTCGAAATTCGTCTGTCAACGATAAATACGATCGTAGTTCTGGTTTACTGGATTCATTCCTGCAGTGAGTTTTAAAATAATATCTTGAAATCCTAAGGCATAATGAATAAATATACGTTCTTCGATCATTAACTAGTGTGAAATGTAGTTAAAAAATTACTTCATCAAATTTTGATTGTTTACATATGTTTATCTTCTGGCTAGTTGCTGTATCAGCTGTAAAATTTTAATCTTGTCGGCACATTAGTTTTTAATTTGCTAATTTTTTATATCAGCATTTTTACGTGGATTGTGCTATTACAATAAAACAAATATTTAAAACTCCTGTATATAGATTAATTTAAACATTTATTACTTTGATAAGTTTCGAATTAATATACCTCACACTTTCAAAAGAAAAGAATTAAATGATACCGTTTTTGTCATTTCTTCGATTTTTGCCATTATTATTCAAAAATTCCGATGGTTTAAATGTGCCGACTTTCCATACAGTGAATTTTCGCAAAATATTACGGTCATAAAAAATTATAAAATTTAGCCCAGTTTCTTGGGGTTTTTTTTTCCAGAATGTTGAGATAAGATATCATCATGATAATTTGTTTATTGCTAATTCAGCCTATCTGAGCATTGAATTTTATGTATTTTGATAGTAAATTTACGTATGTAAATTTTGAAAGTTTGATTCTAATTTTATGTATTTATTATAATACTTAATTGATGACCCAATGTAACCTACATTTCATTTTTTAGTGCTATCAATTATAATGTAGGGTAAAACAGATATTTTAGAATTTCACCATTTTATGTATAATTCTAACATGGGGAAATAATTTTGTCATATTTATGTATATACTTTTAAAAATAAGTGCAATATGATTACAAATGTTTCTTCCCATTGCCCATTATAAAAAAAGTTTAATTTGAATGACACATTTTTTTAAAAATTAATGTCCCCTTGACGAAATTAATAAAATATAGAAAAGAGACAAAATAAACTTTATAATGTTGCAAACAAAATTAAGTAAATGTCAGTCTACTGTATTCTTTGGAGGTTATAAAAACCTTATTTTTAGAGTTTTCTTGCTTTTCTTTGATTAAACAGTTTTAAAAAGTATTTATTTAGAATTGAATTTTTATTACACCGTAATTTATCTTTTCTACACTTATTACAGAGTACTTCTCTTGTTTTATATTATGGCAAGTTATTGTATTTAGTTGATTTCTTTAAAATATATTATGTATTAATTGCAACAACCAAAAAATATGAATAAAAATAAAATTTTAAATTTCTTTTATTTAATTACTTGAGTATTATCCTCATATAACTCTGCTTCAAGAAGAAAACTTTAACTCATCATAGCTTAGTTATCAAATAATTGGCCAGAAATGCTAATTTATTATATGTTTCTATAAAATTAATTCTATTCCTGTGACACTGACTAATTGTTCTTTAATAAGGAAAACACACACCAGGTTTTAGGTATTAATTACATACTACAATTAATTACTAAAAATTGCATGCTATATGTGTGTGTGTGTTAAGTACATTCTTTATTTGTATATTTACTTTATGATTTTCTCATTTTGTTTTAGATTGAAAATGATGTAAATATCTTGCTTGTTATCTTTGTATAAGATTTTTGAGGTAATCATGATTCCACCCCCTTCTTCCCATGTACCACCAGGTGGTACACAAATGTATGATTCTCAAAATGCAAACAAGGTAAAGTATTAATTACAATTGTTTTAAAATAAGTATGTGGCACAATTTTCTATGAAATTGAAAATGTGTGTATATTTATATTTCCTCTTATACCCTTATTTAAAACCAAAAGATTATAATTTTGAAGTGATTAAAAAATAGCGATTTAAAGGTAGAAATGTTTTCATTTTTTATTATCAATTCAGTTTTATAAGCAAAAAAAGTTAAATAGAGTCTGATCAGGGGTTTTATGTGTTATATCACTTTACATTGTAATTTATTTTTTATGAAAAATTTTTAAGCAAGTTTTTTAATTAGAAATTCTATGGAGCAAAATTTTGAGCAAACAAGCATGTCAAATGAATAATAGAGGTTTTAGTTGTATTAAAACTGATTTTCATTGCTTTAATAAAAAAAAAACTTATCAATTTGTTTTTACATCTTTTCATATGATTCATGTCTGAAAGTTTCATTAATTTCAATATATAATGTTCTTTTTAACATTTTAGCTTGCTTACCAGATGCAAGATATGAAACTGGGCCCACCTCTCCCTCATTCTCCAATGAGTAGGCCACCACCCAGCAATCCCCAGATGATACCAGGAACTCCATCACCTCAACACAGACCAACCATGCCAACAACTGTAACTTATAGTACTCAACCACGAGCCACATATCCATACGTAAATAATAATCCACCAGGAATGCCCACTTCTCCAATAAATAATAACCAGTATCTTCCAGGTCATTCAAATCAACCACCTACAACTCCACAACCAGGACAAAAAGTGAGCCAGAATCAAATTTCAAGCCCACTGCATCCCCCTACTAATTCTGTGTATAGCAATGGCATCACTAATGGTCATGAAGATAATAAACCTCCACAAAATATCCAATCCCCTCATCTTGGTCCTCAACAGCCAAATTTCAATGCTCAGCAACCTCCATCTATGCCCCTTCAAGGTCAAATGCCTTATCAGCATCCTCCACAAAATCTACAAACAGGACCTCCTAATTCACCATATCCTCCCCAACAGTTTTCTAGCCCTAGCTCTGCTCTAAGCCAACCTCCACAACCTGGCTTTCAGCAGCCTCCTCTTGGCAGTTTTCCTCCTCCCATGGGTTCTATACCTGGCTCTTTACCACCAGGTTCTCCTCCATTTTCTAATATGCCTCCTAACCAAGGACCCCCTGGAAGTCCACCATGGCCATCAGCTCAGTATCAAGGCTCAGGTCCTCAAAGTCCTGGTAGCTATCCCTATGGATCATCACCTCCAGGGCCTCAGACTCAACAACCCAGAAAACTTGATCTAGACCAAATGCCAAGCACAGTATGTATTGCTTGTTTTAATATATCTAAATTGATTTTGAATACCTATATTTGATGTGTGCATTAAAAATTGTTATTTTCTCATTAAATATCTTATAAAAAGGTTCTAAATCATTTAATTTTAAAATAGATTTTGCTAATTAGATAGTTTAAAATACCTTGCTTTTATGCATATATAGGAGTATTATATTGTTTTTATTATTCCGGTTTTCATATAGGTACAATTTCGCGATGAGGATAAGAAACTTAGAAGTGGTTATTTTACAACTGATGTTAAAGGACAATTACCCCCACTAGTTACAACTGATTTTATTGTGCAAGACAGAGGTAATATATTGCTTATATTTATATTATTTTATATTTTTATGCAGCATTTATTAATAAATATTCTTATTCTTGATCAATTTCAAGATTTAAATTGTCTTTGGGTTTGATATATATATACATTGAAATGTCTTAAGTTTCCTACCTTTTGAAATTTTTAATAACCTTTTAATTTTTTATATCATTGACTATTAATCATTATTATATATTTTTGATCTTATATAAATATAATAAAGTAGCAAAAACTTAATTGTGTAATTATTTCATTCCAGGTATTTGCAATCCACGATTTATTAGGTCATCATTGTATTGTCTTCCTAACAACCCAGATGTTTTGAAACAAACTGCTCTTCCTTTTGCAATCACTATTAGTCCTTTAGCTAGTCTTCGTGAAGGAGAGGTAAATCATATATTATTTTTGTATTCCATTTTTTATATACCTTTGCTCATAAATTCTTTTTTTTTAGGGAGGGGGGATCTCAATTTTTTTCCAAAATGCATAAAAATAAAGTATTTAGAATTAATTACTAGTATAATATGCCTAAGTTCTAGAATACTTTTTGGTATTATGCCTAAATTCTAGAATATGTTTTTCTTCAGCTAAAAGAAAAATTTAATCAATTGGTAATGAATTTTGGATACAAGGAACAGGAATTGTGTTCAGTTATAGCTATATATGTATTAAAAATATCGCATGCAATTACAATGGCTGTTTAATTGAATAGGAAGTCTGAAGAATATTGCATAGTATTTATTTGGGGGGGGGGAATTCAGTTCTATTGCAAATGGCTAATCATAGTTTAATAATATGTACAAAGTTTATGTAGATTTTACTCCAATAATAAACAAAATGATTACATGAACTAATTATAAGTAAAATGTTGTGTAAATATGCCGAATGAAAATGAAAATTCCAATAAAGAATAAGTTAAGTAAAAAGAAAACCTCAAAAGAATTAGTATTTCTTGAATTATTGAATTGATCATTAAGAGAAAATACTTGAGTTTAATATAAAGTATTTAAAGGCTTTGATAGCCTCTCTCTGAGGATTTGATTTATGGACAATTTGTATTCTAGTTAATAAAATCTCATCATTTTTAAAGTTTGCTTTGGTTTTAAAATTTATTTTATTTTTGCAAAAGCATAAATATGTGCATAATTTCTTTATCTCTGAAATTTCAATTCTAAACAGGATTAAAAGGCAGAACAGTTATCTCATTTAAATTATGTTAGTTTATATCGCTATCAGACATTTCAATATTTTTGAGAAATTGAAACAAAGTAATTTTACTTTTAAATGATCCATAGGGATTATTTATCATTAGCTTGTTTTTCCTATCAAAAATATCTTTTAAATATATTCAATTGAAGGATTAGAAAAAGAATATTAGGACAAAAAAACTTTAAGTATTTAATTGGTTTAATATGGCAGAAACTAGTGAAATAAGTTATAATAAATGATTTTATATAAGGTATGTTTCATACACCTCTCAATTATTGGAAATTGAGTTGCATAATTGAATTTTGTAAGTCATTTTCTAGGTATGTATCTTTCTTCTTCTTCTTTTTTTTTTTCTGAAAATCAATAATTTACTTTAAAGAGTATTTTTATTTCTTACAGCAAGATCCTCCTTTATGCCACTTCAGACAAGAGGGGCCTCTTAGATGCAAAAGATGCAAAGCATACATCTGTCCCTTTATGACTTTCATAGATGGGGGACGTAGTTTTCAGTGTGCTTTTTGTAAAGTGGTTACAGAAGGTAATATATTTTTATCATTTGTTTTAAATTGCTATTAGCAATTTTTTAATCTTATTTCATATTTATTAGAAATTATTTATAAAAAAATTGCAAAATGATATAAAACTATGTATTTTGGTATCTTAAAGCATGTTTTGCTTGATAATTCAATTGTCAATTTGAACAAAAAAGACTTGAATGATTAAATAATGGGATATGCAGCACCAGAGGCTCTTATCTCTTAAACAAAAGAGAGGAAAATAGTAATTTTAAAAAATAATAATTTTAATTTATATTTATATCATTGTAAAAATTAATCAATTGTAATAATTAGTGAAAAAATCAGTTCTATTTTTATTAAACAAGAATAAGTTTTGTGTATGTAAAAGATAAAAATATTAAATTATCTTTTCCACTATGAATTTTAAAAAATTTCATAGACTTAGAGTACTAATTATATACTATTATATCTATCTATTTATATCTATCTGGAGACTATATACTGTTATATCTATACTATTTATATCTAACTGGAGACTTACTATAAAGTTCTCAAAATAATGTGTTTAGTATTAACTAGAAGAAAAAAAACCCTATGGTAAACCCACTCAACACCGAAATTGCTCAGATCTGAGGTTCATGCCTCAGGCTGGGCAAGGTCGACTTAGCCTTTCATCCCTTCAGTGGGTTGATAAATTGAAGAACAAGCAGACTGAAGGAAACTGAACACTGGGGGGTCTGCATTGGGCTGGCCAGGACTTATGCCTTGCACCCAAGGGCCCTCAATCAAGAAAGCAGGCAGGGGCACTATAAGCCTTGGCCCATATGAACTGTCATGCCATTGAGTTTAGTCTTTATTAACTAGGGAACAAATTGTAAAACAAAATTTCATAGTCATATTTTCATTATTTATTGTGCCATAATTTCTTTCTTTTTAAATATTTTTTATAGAATTTACATGTTTAAGATAATTTTTTTAAAAAAATTTATTGTAAATATTTATTTTTATATATATATTTCAAGAAAAATTAAATTTTTGAGTGTTTTTTTCCCATGTTTTTTGAGCATAACAAACTTAAGATGAAGCTGTTGAAATAATTGTTTGAAAACAAATTTTTCTCCCTTTTGTTCAAAATGATTTATATTATGTAATATGTAGTTATTTTTCTGAGATGTAAAATTTTGTGACATATCATCTTAGTACCTCAAGATTATTTTTGCTTTCTGGATGGAATGGGAGAAAGAACTGACAAATATCATCGCCCTGAGCTTTGTCTAGGCTCTTATGAATATATAGCTACAAAGGAGTATTGCA
The DNA here is from genome assembly GCA_026289955.1 of Argiope argentata. Classification (NCBI taxonomy): domain Eukaryota; kingdom Metazoa; phylum Arthropoda; class Arachnida; order Araneae; family Araneidae; genus Argiope; species Argiope argentata. The sequence continues at coordinate 1,796,922 of JAOUZG010030345.1, read as the reverse complement.
GGGTAACTATTTAAATAGTTAATTTAAATTATAGTATTGATATAATAAAAAATAATTGTCATCGATTTTTGATAACTTAACTAATTTTTATTTTTGTGTCTGATATTTAAAAGCCACTGTAATCTAGATGAATTAAATTTCTGCGATAGCTTTTTTATTATTTTATTTAATTCGCAATGTATTTTTAGAATAAGTGCGGCCATTTATTAAAACAATTCATGTATGATGAAAATTGCATTTATGATTAATAATATTACATACTCTTATTTACAGAATTCTTAGTTATATATTCAATACAATTTAACGGGTTTTATAACTTGAAGAGTAATTTACTCCACACTTAATTCTAGCTTTTAATTATCACATAAGAGATTTGTTAAAATTAAGTAAACTTGCTCATCATATGTAGAATAATAATAAAAAAAAACTTTATACTTTAAATATATGTAATTGCAATTTTTACATATACACTAAGCAATGTAATACTGCAATTCTTAAAAATAATCAAAATAAAATAGTTCAAATCTTGTTTTATTTTTTTTACAAAATTTGTTTCATTGTTTTATTTCTTGTAATATAATTTTACAAAAGTATTAAAAATTATTTTATCTATTCTGGTACTGAAGTGCATGTAAAGCTTCATTTATTAAATTTTATTGCATATTACTAAATACTTAAAAATTTTGTTATTTTTGTCTTCTAGAATGATGAAATGCCAAATCCTCCAGCATATATTTTTATGATTGAAGTTTCAAGTGCTACATTCCGTAATGGGTTGGTTCCATTACTTTGTGAAAATATGAAACATGTATTGCGCTCTTTGAAAAGGTAAATAAGTATTTTGGATTATGTTATTTTTCTTTATTATTTCCAAACTACTGTTTCTTATTATATAACATCTATTGCGATATTTCAGTTTTCATGGATTGGCTCTATTTGGTTTTACTGTTTTTTATGGCATCTAATAACCTCAACTTTTGTTAAAATATGTATGATTTTATTATCTGAAGTCCTTAGCATTAATTTTGTATGATTTTTATAATTATTTTTGTTAAATATATATGTGTGAAATTATTTTTCATTAAAATATTTTTAATTCTTTTCAGTGATGAGAAAAATGACACCTCAAAATTAAGAGTGGGTTTTGTCACTTACAACAATGTTTTACATTTCTATAACATGAAGGTACTTTTTTTTTTTCCATCATTTTGAAACACCATGAAAATGAACTTTATTATTTATCATTAGCTTTATTTATTTATTTTAGAAAATGATATTTCATTTTTTTTAGTTCACTTTTTAGTGACAGAATTTTGTATGAGATATTTTATTTAATTAAGTAAATGATATCTTAAATCAGTAAATGTATTTTAATATTTTTAAATGAAGTTTTAGGGATATTAAATTAATTAAAACTAATTGCAAAGGTATTCTTTTATGTTTAATAATAGAAATTTCTGCTAGAGAATTATATTTTCATATCAATTCTTTCATGCATGTCTTGTAATCCTTTGTTTTATTGAATAATTTTTTTAATTGCATTTCTTTTAGAAAAATCTCTCTCAACCACACATAATGGTATTGTCTGATGTTCATAACGCTTTTGTTCCATTATTGGAAGGATTCCTTGTTACTCTAGAAGAAGCTGAAGGTCTTGTTGATAGGTTTGTTGTTTTATATGTTTTACAATTTTTCTAAAATTTTAAATATTCTGCAGTACTATCTCTTAGACATTCAGAATAAAATATTTGTTTTAATAATAAATCAAGCATTAATGTTTTAATAATTGTGCATAATCACTTAAATTGATTATCATATAAAGAATTATTAATGCATATTAAACTTTCATGACTGCAATTGGTTAATAATATTGTAAATTCCTGGCAACTTATCTGAAATGCTAAAAATGTTGTTACTTATTACGTGGGCAATATTAAAAAATCCGATGTGAAATTACAAATATTGCATGTTGCCTTTGGTGTCATTCTCTTTGAATATCAGCTTTTAGTTCAACAATTGTAGTTTGTCATTATTATAAACCTTTTCTATAAAAAAATCAATTGTGTAATTGTATATCAATGCTTCCTTTGCACTATAATACATTAAATAGGATTTCACCAAATTAATTGTAATAAACATTTTAATTTGAATAGTGAAATATATATTTTGTTTATACAGTTAATTATGGTAATTAAGTCTTTTTAAGATAGCTTATACTATAATAATGGTAATATTGAATGTAACTTTGAATTTTGCCTTTATTAAACTTGGCTTATCTTTTTGTAATCAATCAATATAATACATTGAATAGGATTTCATCAAATTAATTATAATAAGCATTTTAATTTGAATAGTGAAACATATATTTTGTTTATTTAGTTAATTATGAAATTTAAATCTTTTTAAGGTAGCTTATACTATAATAATAGTAATATTGAATGTAACTTTGATTTTTGCCTTTATTAAACTTGGCTTATCTTTTTGTAATCAAAAATTGTAATTTAACAAGATATCTTTGACAAATTCCACAGCTATGTAGCACTCAAATGATATTAGCCAAAATAGTAAAGTCTGTTAAATAAAGTAAAGTAAAAGATTTGAAAAAATTAATGGATGAAGTGTTTTTGGAATATTTTAAAATTTTCAATGGCCACTATATTTGATGTAAAGGTATATATATATATAATGAATTTGAATGCATTATGTAATTAAGTAAATCTGTAAATAAAATTTCTGTATTTATTTAAAATGAAAATTAAATAATATATTTAAACATATAATATATATAAACACAAACACCTCTTGTATGAAAATTCTTTCTCTGTTCTTAATTGTATGATATTTGTGGCAAGAGCTTGCTTTATTACAGTCACTCTGTATTATTCTTTATCATTTGTATTTATACATCTGTGATTTCTGATATTATTCATCGGTGCATATGTTTTGTTTGCTCAGAATTAAAAGCTTTTGACATCACTATTTATATTGTATTTTTTTAAGTCTTAATTGATACATTTTATATTTTCAAATTTAGCCATCTCCACTCATACTGTTGAATAATATCAATCATGTATAGAAATATTTTTATTTTACATACTAGGTAAAATATTAGATTGTTTAATCATAAAGAAAGCTTTCTTGCATAGTTTTACTTGTCTCAAACTATTGATTTATTAACTAGATTCAATATTCAGAAAATCAACATAGAGTGATTATTGATTTCAAATATGAATGAAAAAAAATATTTTTAAAACTTTGCAATAATGATTTAGTTATAAAATTTCTGCTTTAAAATTATTGCATATTAAACCTTGACATGATATATTTTATCCTTTTATATTAATTAGGTACAATAGAATTTCCTCTATTCTAATCGTTTGTTACTTATTCTTGTAGCTTAATGGACCATATACCTCGCATATTTATGAATGAACCAGCTACTGAAATAATCTTGGGCCCTGTTATACAAGTTGGATTGGAAGCATTAAAGGTATATTTATGTAATATTTTGTTATTTTTAAAACTTATTAACATATATTTTTTACTGTATTTCATTTCTAAACATTTTATAAACATTGTTGTTAAAAATGTAGACACTTTTTTAGATAGTGAACTTTATTGTTGTCTTTTTATCTTAATGCTTAATTTTGTTAAAACCTAATTTTTACATCAAAAAATTTGCTACTCAGACTGTTTATTTAATTTTTAGAATTGTTAAACATGTCATTGTCTATAGTTTGTATTGTCATTTTTTAATGCAATTTTCTTGTTAAACTGAGGTTTTAGAAGTTCTTATATGTGTTAATTTCTGAATAAAAATTTCAATTTATCTGTATTCTATAACTAATGATTTTATTAACTCTCGAAGTCAGGATACATTATTACATTAAAAATAGAGTACATAAATATTTGTTTTCTTCTAGAATGCCAATTGCTCTGGAAAGCTTTTAATATTCCATGCTACAATTCCCAATGCTGATGCTCCTGGAAAGTTACCACATAGAGAAGGTCAAAAGTTGTTAGGGACAGACAAACAAAAAGTAATAACTTTTCACATTATGTTTGTTATTTAATAAATTCTTTGTTTTAATTTATCACTTTAAACTAGAAATGTTTAATAACAAATAATTTTTGTAATTTTTTTCTGTATTTTTTTAATGGTGCATTATGAAAGAATATAAATTGTGAAAGGTGGTTTTATAGTATAGTTTTTCCCATGAAATCCTGTGTTCTGATTTCTTTGTTAGTGAAAATGGCAGATTAAGAGTAGGCATTTTATAATTATTTTCATTTAAATGCATTATAATGATTGAAAAGGGCTTGTCTGAGATTTAAAGAAAAGATTACAAGCTAATTTGATTAGAGGTGGAATTTCTTAGCTATGATTTATTTTTGACGCTGATTATAATGAAATAGAATCCTCCTATTGCAAGCATCTTAATCATTTTTAGATGCCTAATTACTTTAATTTTATGATCCACTAAAAAGTTTACTTAAATGCTAAAGATTCAGCTTTTAACTGTTAATCAAAACTACTCTAATTATTATTTTTTTAATTGCAATCCTGATTGATGAAAAGTAAATTTATTGATAAATATGGTGGTGGATAAATTTTATATCTCTATTGAGGGTGCTGTATAACAGCAATGTAACTGAAAAGAATAAAATCTCCTTGTTTTTATCTGTTAGAATTTTACAGAAACTGGTAGTATCTGATTGATTTTTACTTATTTATATTTACAAAAATAATCAGATTGAGTAGCTATTTATAATTGTTACAAAAAGCAACATAATTGAAAATGTGCTTCATGATTGAACAAGAAAATTATCTTTTGTAGATTAATCATTACAACTTCATCTTTTACCTTCTTAATATTCATATTTGTTTCTTTCTTTTCCAGAATTTACTTTAAAAGTGGATTATTTTTATTTATTTGTATTTTCTTATGGATAAAAAAAACTCTTGATGCATTTTTTTAGTATATTTCAAAATATGTGGTTCTTAAGTTCATTTGAAAACTTAAATTAGTTTAATCAAAGTATTTGGCAACTGAGAGGAGTTAAAATTATGCTTGTTCCATTTAATGTAATCAATTTTAGAAACATAATTATTGTTCATAGAAAAGACCAAGAAAAAAGTAATAACTTTTTTAAAATGTTGTTTCTAAAAAGAAAGTTCAGAAACTGATCCAAATTTAACATACCAAATTATCATTTATTTGAATCTAATAATTTTCACTTCAAAAATGATTGTGTGAAATTAATAAAACAATGCTTTTCGAATCAAATATTTGGAATCTCAGCTTATATGTTTTAAGTGATATTCAGATAAATACAAATAAGCATTCTTCTACTAGTAAATACAGTAAATTAAAATATGCAAAAGCTGATTTGATTGTTTAGGGTTTTTAGTTAATTAATTTTTTATACAAACATATTTAAAAAATAAATTATTATTAGAATATCATTGTCTTCTACACTTTAAAGATTTAACTAATGAAAAAAAAAACTTCTATTTTGCTGACTGAAGGGTTTTAACTGAAGGGTAAAAATATTTGTGTATTATTCAAAGTAATACTTTAGAATAGTGATTCTCAATCATCATTGATAATCTTATTTGTAATTAAGATGTATTGAATTAAATTACTTCCAAGTGTTTTTCATCCTGGATCATAAATAGTATATATATGACCTGGCATATAATTTTTCCTACTTTTTTTTCATTTAGTTTATGGAAGGGATTTAGAACTTATTAATATTTTGTCTCTATACTGTGACATTTATACCACCCTTAATCCTTATTTGTAATGCATTTGCCTTTATGATTCAAATTTCAATCCATTTTTTAAATATTCTATTACTTTTCAAGTTTTTATCTCTTTATTAAATCAATTTTAAAGATTTTACTCATATGAATAACATTGATTTCTTATTTTAGATTGCTTTATCTCCACAAACTGACTTCTACAGCAAACTGGCTCAGGAATGTGTTGCTGCTGGATGTGCTGTAGACCTCTACCTTTTCCCTAATGCTTATGTAGATATAGCTAGCATGAGCCCTTTGTGTAGGCATACTGGTGGCCAAATTTATAAGTACACATATTTCCAGGTTAATATTTTTTTATGCTTTCATTTTTTAAAAGAATATTGAGTTATTATTAATTTTAGTGTGTGTATTTCTCTTTTAAAGTAAGTCATATAAAAAATTATAATATCGAAAACTTTACTTTGTGTGTGTGTGTGTGTGTGTGTGTTACTTAAAAAATCTAATCCTCCGTAATTAGTATAGTGATCTTTGTACATTCTATGTTAGAATGGATTGATTCATAGTTTACAAACAGACAGACAAAATATAAACCATTACACTGACCATTGTAAAAATTGTTAAATTATCTGGATTAATTTTTTTTCGCAGTGCACATTAATTCAGTCACAACCATTAAACTTTTCTGAAGCAGATGTAATATTTTTTTTCACTGAAATGACATTAATAATTGCGTGAATCCATGATCACAACTTGGGTTATATTTTATCTTCATTAAATAATAGTCCTATATATACATATATAATAGCTCATATTTTCTTTTCAAAAAAATTCCTATTTCCTGATGAAAACCCTCACTTTTTATTTAATTACTTTCAACATTCACTCTCAAAAATGGATTACTAATATAGCTCTCAAGATTCAAGAACAGAAATAAAAATACCTAAAGCTGATAGTATTCCCCTCCCCCCAAAGATACCTGACTTTCCTTTTCAGAATTGACATGCAACAAGGAAATCGCTCTAAGGACCTCGATAAAAAACACTACTTCAAAAATTTCTAACATCTTCTCTTGTGTCCTGTTGTAAATGGATGTGTTTCTTTGGTCATCCTTGTGTACATACATACTCTTCTGTGACAAATATGTTCAAATTATTTCTAAATGCACCTTTTTCCTATCTTTCTGATTATTGACTATCTATCTATCTATATCTATCTATCTATATATATATATATATATATATATATATATATATATAAGAAAAGCTTTTTAAAATTAGTTTCAAATATTTATAGTATCATAGAAAAAAATTTTAAAAATATTCTGATTTTTAAATTTGTAGATATGCATGGGTATAATGATAGGACATAATAAGGATGTCTTCATTTGAATAAAGTAAAAAAATATATATGAAATTAAATACATGCAGTCTTATCATACCTTTTATGCCTGTATGTGAGCGTATCAATAGGATATCATGAAATCAATGGGGGGAAAAGTTGGTAAAATGTGTTCTTAATTAATGCACAAACGATATTTGAAATAATTTCTTTGTTACATTAATTTCTTTTGTTTAATTTAGTCACATGTTGATGGGGATAGATTTCTTCAAGATCTAGAAAGAAACATCACTACGCCTGCTGCATTTGACGCTGTTCTGCGAGTACGAACTAGTGCAGGTAAACTATTATTGTGCTTTCATTTATTACTCTCATGTTTTTTATCAAAATTATCTTATTATTTTTTTTAAAAAAAATGATACAATGGTTCAATATTTTAATTTTTTTGCATAATGAATAAATAATATTTCTTTATTTATTATTTACATTAACTTTTCAAATTCTTGTGTATGATTAGGTATTAGTCCTGTATTTTACTATGGAAACTTCTACATGTCCAATGCCACGGATATTGAACTAAGTGCAATAGACTGTTATAAAGCTACTACTGTTGAGTTTGCCTATGATGACAAATTACCTGAAGGTGAGACCGTTTTTGTCCAAGCCGCATTGCTGTATACTACACGTACGGGAGACAGGCGTATAAGAGTTCATAATATAGCTTTTCCAACATCTGTTGGTATGCCAGACATATACAAGTCTTGTGAGATGGACACAACTGTCAACTTTTTAGCAAAACAAGGTAATAATTTATTCTTTGCAAGTGTATTTTATAGTAAAATTGGCATGTCAAAGCCATTAGTTTATTTTTATTGTATAATATGAGTTTGGTAATTTTGCAATCATAATTTATTTTTATTTTGTTTCTTGATAGCTTTGAAACAACTTTTAGATCACAGCCCCCAACAAATCAAAAACAATCTAATTAGTCGAAGTGTAAAGATTTTGGCTTGCTATCGAAAAAATTGTTCTTCGAGCACTGGATCTGGACAGCTAATACTGCCAGAAACATTAAAACTTTTACCTCTCTATGTGAATTGTTTACTGAAAAGTGATGCTATATCTGGAGGTAATGGTAATCACCTTTCAGATGAATTTTTTTAATTGCATTTAGTTTTTTTTAATCTTTTTTTTTATTTTCTGATATAAATAAGTGAATTGATGATTAAATTATGTTGAAAATTAGAATGCATTTTTACATGATAAACTTCAAGTAATTGTATCTGCACAGTTACTGTATTCCATTTAAAATATTTGCACAAAATAATGATGTTATATATATATAATGTATTGTTAGTTCTTATTATAATTAAAGAAGATTTTTTATTAATATTTTTAAACAATTCCTTATTTTTATGAAAACATACATGTTCATTTCATGGAATTGCAAATTTTGTATTTATTTTTATTTAAGGTCCTGATATATCACTAGATGATCGCAGTTTTGCAATGCTTGTTGTTAATAGTATGGATGTACAAAGCACTGCCACATATTTTTATCCCTCTCTTTTCCCATTGGTAAGCCTTTTTTTCCATTATGCTGTTTTTTAACAGATATATATGCAAATAATAGTTCGACTAAATGTATGCATATATTCATCTTTAGCACGATGTTGATCCTGATTTTGTTGGAATCCCGAATCCAGTACGATGCTCGATAGAAAAATTAAGTGACAATGGAGCCTATCTATTAGGTGAATTGTGTTCATATTATAAGAATAGTTTGTATTGTCTAGTTTTTTATTTCTTTTATTATTGTTTTTATCATTTTCTTTAAGGGAATTACTTGTGAAATTCTTTTTATTGTATTTTCTAGTATTTTTAGTTTTCCATGATAGCTAATAACCTAAACAGCAAATTTTGGAGAGATGTAAATTGAATATTTTGTTGAGCAACGATTCTCATTTTAATTAATATTAAGTATTAATTTTCTTATAGCCTTATTTATTTGAAAATATTAATTAAGGTTTTCCAAAATGTTAAAAAAGTTCTAAATATAAAATAGTCCCTATAAAATACATGATTTTTGTGCCAAGGCATTTTTAATTTGGTTTTTTTCCTCCACTATAGCTCTCAGTATAATAAGGTATGGAAATAAACACCGATTTTTCCACCTTTCAAAACTGAAAATTCTGCACCAAATTTTAACTTTCATAAAGTTGACTAAGAATTTTGAATGTATAAAAAAAATAATGAATCAATCTAATAATAATGTTTGAAGAAAGGAGCTGAATTTTGAAAATGAAGTTGTGATCTAACAATGCATACAAATTTCCTTTGCTTTAGAATTGCTCTATATTTTACTCCATTATCATATATTTTATTACACAATATAGAAAATTGTACCAAATTATAAACCATTACAAAGCAAAGCAGCAGACATGCAAGGGAGACTGGAAATCAAATGCTATAATATAGTATTTAACCTCATCTTTTAAAAACATTTTACTGCAGAAGATACTTAAACATTTAGTGATGCCACTGAAACATTAATCTGAGGAAGGTTATAAGAATTTTAATGGGTGGACCAACAATTAACTGAAAATTACTCAATATCATCCAACAACAAATCAGAGATGAATTAATCGATATGATGAATATAAGCAGTTGATCTTGGCATATTTTTATGGGTTTAAAGTAGGAAATTGAACAGTTGAAGGGAAGTTTTCTTTATTTAAAGATCCCCTTGTATATGAAAAAAGACTAGATTTCTTCTGCAAGAAAAAGATGGCAATTGTTATAGCAAATTTTAAAAAAGGTATATCATATACTGAAAGAAAATGAATCTGATTATAAAGTAAACTTTGTAATTCTTTTCTAAATGAAATAGTAATAGCAGATTCTTCAAAGTTTGAGCTATGATCCTTCAGATTCAGTTAGTATTAATAGTTTTCTCATAAAAGAGAAAAATACAATTTATCTAAATGTGAAAAATAATTCAAGCATTTTTAATACTTTCTCATTGGAAGGCTGATACAGAAAAAAAGGGGGGTCTTATAATTATAGAATCAAAGTCGAAATCTAAAAGAATTATGGTTTATATCTTGGAAAAATTTAATTGATTTCTTGAAAAAATTGAAATTGTCTTGAAATCATGGAGTAACTATGATTACTTATAGAGAAGACAAAACAAAAATATTTGGCTTGCTTGAAAGTTCAGAAAATATTAAAAGAGAAAGAAATTAAATTCAGAATAAGGAATCCTTTTTTGTGATTTTAAATGAATTAAAAATTAAAGATGGAACTTTCAACGTTCAATTAGAGAACTGAAGGAAAAAAAATGTTCTTAAAAGTTAATTGACAAATCTTTCAAAAAATCCATCAGTTTATCATTTTTTACTGTTTAGCAGAAGAGGGGAAAGTCAGAATTGAAAAGTATTGATTAAAATACTCTACGAGATTGCCCCCTCTTCCTTGTAATGATGTTTTCTGTGTTTTTAAATATTTTTTTTAACTTGACTTTTGAAAAGAAAATTATGATTGTTGTGTTCATTTTTAACATATTCACGACCATAAGTTAAGCCTGTGATTTCAGACTGTCTTCGAAATTAAATAATTTCTCCACTCAGCTCAATTTTTTGCTATATTTTAACTTCAGCTGATAACTTTAAATGTAGGCTTAAATCACACAAGACAGTCAACATGTTAAAACTATTCGGAAATTATCTAATATTCTTTTATTCTATGAAAAAGTGAATATTTTACTGTATATTAGTCCTCTTGAGATTACCGATTTTTTTCCTTGTATTATTAAAGAATATAATGTCTACTCTTCCAGAAAATGGCATCTATATGTTTTTATGGATTGGTCAAGCAATCAATCCGGATTGGCTACAAAATGTGCTTGGCGTGCAGAGTACTAATCAGGTCGATAAACAAAAGGTAAGATTTGCCAAGTCTTTATGAATGGTTTTATAACTTTTTTATTTTGTTCAAATTTTAATGAAAAATTTATAAAGGTTTTCTAAAATATTTTAACATTTAATTTTTAAGGAAAAGGTTAGTTTTTAATTCATTTTCTCTTTTTGTATACTTTAATTTAGGCATATAAAATAATATAGTAAATTTAAAATGTTTAAAGGAATATTAAAAGTGTGTGCTTATTGTGAAATTGCTTAAATAAAAATAATAGCACATTTATTTATATTTCATAATCAGGCTAATAATGTATTAATGAAAATCATTTTAATAATTAGAATATAAATTCTTGATTATTCCATTTATATTCAATAGAAAAGTACTTTATAATTTATTATTAGTATTTTTTGCATAAAAATACTTTTATTTCTTTTAGAAAAATCATTTAACTTTAAATTTATTTCTCATGTTAATAATTCAATATAATATTGATTTAAATAAATGTCATTCATGATAAAAATGCTATGTTAAAAATTGCAAGTTTAAAGATCAAAACTTTTTATTGATTAACCAAAAAGATATTCTATGTATAAGTACTCGTCTAACAATTCAATTTTTATATTTTAAATGAGTAATTTTGATTTTAAAATCACTAAGTTATATAAAAATCTTGTTCTTTTTCTAGACTTCTCTACCAGAGCTTAATAATCCTTTGTCTGAAAAGATTCGCCAAATCATTGAAGAAATTGAAAATGGACGTCAGAGATTTATGAGAGTGAGTTTCTTTATAAACATAAGTTTTATTAGATACTAGCAGTTCTACTCTTATTTTCACCTGCACATATCTATTCTTTATAAAATTAATGAAATAAGGAAAAAGACAAATACTTTTATGACATATAATTTTTTAGTTGTGTACTCTTTAAGAAGTTTTAAGGCATTCAATGGTAATTAGTTGCCAATATAAAGATTTGAGATAGCTGATATTGTTAGCCTGAAAATTGGCATATGTATAAGATTATTGGATTAATAATATGTAATTAGTCATTAAAACATCATTGATTCCAGATTCTTTCTACCTTTTAAAGAGAGAGATAAAAATGATGTGAAGAAAATCTTTTATGATGTTGAATAATAAGTTCATGGTTTGGTACTTCCTGTAATAACTATAATAATGCATATACTCTTAATATAAATTGCTACCTAAAAGAAATAACAATTAAAAATTCAGTTGTTGTGCAAGTGAAATTTTAGTGAAATGCAATACCTTTTACATACTGGAAAACACCAGTTTGGTTTTAAATAAACATATATTTTGGGAAATATTTTTGACTTTAGAAAATTTGACCTTTGAGAGTTTTATACTTTGAATGCATATCTGTTTTACTTCTAGAGCTTTAGTACTCCAAACGTCATTGAAATTTCTCTAAAACTTTCTTATAACTTCGAAAAATGTTACCGTACAAGGAAAAATTTTATATCATTTCAGAATTTTTTTTAAATTTTAATGACACCAATTTAATAATTGTGTGTGAATGTGTTGGCATTTTACAAGTCAGACAGTTTGTACTGCTACTACCAAATTTGACCCATCTATATTTTGGAGGTTACATAAGTGTTCTAAGTTCTTATTTGTAAAAAAAAAGAACTTTTTTTTTTATTACATCAGAACTTGAGGTTTTTGGGATGAGATTTTTGGCACTAACAAAAATCCTTAGGTAAAAAAATCGATTTTATTGTCTACATGAGCATCTCAAAAAAATCTGCTTTTAATAAAGTGTTGCCATTGCATTTACAAAGCTCTTATTTAAGAAAATAAGTTAATTGCTGCAGCTATTAAAACCAAGAAAATTTTAATTTTTGTCATGTGATTATATGAATAGAAATAAATAGGAAATGTGATATTTTTTAAAACAATAAATGTGAGACAAAGTTTTTTGGATCGCATGCAATACTAAAGTTACTAATTCAATGAAACAATTAAAATGCATTAAAATATGATTTAACTTGCATAAGCAGGTTGTGCTTGGCAGCTCAAGAAATTATTTTCTGACATGATACATTGAAATATGCATAGCAGATATCATTTTTTCATAGCAGATTTTTTTTTTTTTTTGAAGTTTTATATAATTAAGATTTAGATAAATGTTCCCTTTTTTTTTTCCCACAATAGTGCCTGAAAATGTTTCAGCACAAAAATAGATGTTTCTTTGTTTCAGAATTTTTTAAAAATAATAATTATATTGATAATTTAATAATTTTCATTTTTTTTAATGTTTAGTTATTTTATGTTTTTTTTTCTGTAATTGCAATTTCAAAAACTTAATAATTTGGTCAAATTTGATCGGAAAAGAGAGAAACATTTTGTCATTTAAATCCTTTTGAAAGATAATTAACTGAATTGTGTGATTATGCTAAGAACTTTTTATTGAATTATTCTTTGAGATATTGCATGAATTTTAAAAACCGTATATTAGATTTCAACACTGAATTATTCTGTTTTCTATACTCATATTTTTTTTAAAAAAAAACGTGTTTGGTTTTTGCAACAAAAAAAAATGTTTTATTAATTAAAGTTTGATAACTTCCACTTTTATTTAAATTTCAGAGGGGGGATTTCATGAAAGCTGGCAAACAATTAGAGAGAAATATATCATATAATGAACAGAATGGCCTCAATACTTCTATAAAATTATGAATTGTATGACTAAAAATATTTGATTCTGCTTCAAAACTTTGCTGAGAAACTATTAAGTGACCAAGTTGCTTGAAATATTTAATTGATAACTGTAGTGTGCATTAATCCTGATTATCGAAATAGCTAGCAAGCGAATCAGCTGACAAGCAAAGTTGGCTAATATTTAATAAGGCAATAAAATCTCTCAAACATGTCAAGAGAAGTGAAATCTTATTTATAACTCAAACTACAAATAATAAATATTTTTGCAAAGTTATTTGAGTTTGTGAACAAAATTGTTGAACTGAATTGTGTCATTAAGAAGTTAATGTTTTTAATTTAAATAAGCTGTAAAAGTGCTTTCTAGGAATTGTTAATATTAAAAGTACAAAACTTTGCTTAATGTTCAATCAAAATATTATTATAAAGATATAATATATAGCTAATAATGTATTTACAAAAAAAAACTTTTTTTTTTAGTTTTCTTAAAAAGTGTCTTTATATTAAGTCAAAAGGTAGCCGTCATTATATTATATGAGAAATAAATTTTCAGCATATTTTAAAAATATTCTGTGCATGAGATTTATTATAATTCAGATAGTTTTTTTAAATCATATTGTATATTCAATACTTTAAAATAGGTGGTAGTTTAAGATTATAGAATATGGATCTTTAAAGATATTTTAAATAGCAACCTAGGAAATATAATATTCTTGATAATAAGTTATGTGAATTTATTACTAATTTCATGCATTATTTATTTTTCTGTAGTTGAGCATCATGGTTCAAGGAGATAAGCTTGAAATTGTATTTAGACATTTCCTTGTAGAAGATCGAGGTGGCGATGGGAGTCCATCATATGTAGATTTCTTGTGTCATTTACACAGGGAAATATCGAAAAATAATTAGAAATAGATTTTAGCACACAATGTTTTATTGTGGAAATATGTTTCACAATATGAGAGAATGTAATTTAAATTTTCATGAGAAAATTTTGCTTTTTTTGTGAAATTGTAAAAAAAAAGGAATGAATTATTTCTTATTGGACTGAAATATTGTAATAAATAATTTTAAAATACTTAAACGAAGTATTTGATTTGAAACTGACATCTAAATTATTGCACATGGAAATGTTTCCAATTTTTTAAAAAGATATTTATGGAACTTATGCATTTATATACCATATGATGGTTCTGATTATTATTGATTCCAGCACATTATTTTATCTATTTTTAATTGATAATTTTTCTAGGATATATATTATATAATGAAGCAATTTTCAACAGGGTTCTTTTTTTTAATTGAAAAGAAAAATCCTTTGGTATTTGCTTGTGCATTGCAATTTGTTGTTTTTCTTTTATACTTCAATGAGTTAAATCTTCTGAAGATTTTTTGTCTAGGCAAGCATTATAATATCTATATTTTATAAAAAGCATTTATCTGTTGTCATTACCATTTAATTCTTCCTACTGTATGAGGCATTGATTGCTTTTATGAATGAGAATATTAAATGTTATTATTGAGAATATTAAATGTTTAAGTTTTCTTTCTTTTGATTTCTGACATTTGCTTATGAAATAATGCAATATACTCTTATAATTTTAAAATTTAGCACCATTCAAAATGTTTGGATTGATTCAATTTAAAGTTGATGAAATTTTTATATTAGGCATAGCTTTTTCTTCTATTTTTTAAGAACAATTAAAATATACAAGTTTGTTATATTATGTTTGCAGTACAATAAGAAAAATGTATATTGTCTGCCCTCCACAACTTTTAAACTTGTTGATATTTAATCCTTTTGAGACTTAATAGATGATATATGTACTAGTCTGTACATAGTTCTTTCAAATCCATTTCAGAAAGATTAATAACTTTTTAAAATTTTATTTTAGTGATGCAATATCACTTTCTTCATTGGCATAATAAATAAATATTTTCTGGATTATTATTTATTTAATACTCATTAAGAATGGTAAATCAGAATTACTTCAACTGAAAACTTCCAAATGCTCTACATTCAGTTTCGATTTCACCGAGTAAATACATAAAGAGATGGATAATACTCATATAAATAGTGCACATCTTTTGAGTCATTAATTTTTTCTCACTTCTGGAATATTTTCCAGTTCTCAATGTTATGTGTATGTTAACTTTTATGTGCTGTAATTAAATATAAAACAATGGTTGCTTTTTATAGAATGGTATTTCATGATGAATTATAAAAAGTTGAAAAATTTTATATCATAAGTAATTATAGCTTTGAAATTGAGACCTATGATGTAAAAACTTTTTTTTAATTCATAATTTTTTCTTATTATGAAATATATGATTCATTTATAATATATTATTTCTTCAGATGAATAAAGTAAAGATTATACCTGGCATTATAAGGTCATGCAAATGTTTCCAAGTAAAAGTAAACATTGATCTGAGAATTAGGTTTATGTGCATGTATATTTACAACATTTTTAGGTATTCACACAAAAGCCAGTTGATGGGTATGTAATATTGTTTTGAAATGTGTTTAATGTTATTATCTATTTATTATTAAATTGTTCAAAAGTTAAAAGATTTTATATTGTTATTTCATAAATTTCAAATTATAGTTCCTCTTGTTCCATGATATATTATTTGTAAATATCCTTATTAAGCATATATGTAAATAATATAATGTATTAATATTGTTTTGCTCAGCAATTTTAAAATTTAGTAAATAAATCTTATTTTTTAATTAAATTATAGAGATAAAAGAGTTCAATCTATTATTATTAAAATACAAATATGTGAAAGCACCATTTAATCTATTCCATTTAAATTATGTTTTTATATTCTGGAACTTTTTTTTTTTTACTTCTTTTCTTGGTGTTTGTGGTATCTGCCAATTTTCTTACTATTTTGATGGTGCATTTTATATTTGTTATGTATTTAAAATATATGTGTAGCTTATTTTTGAGTGATTAAAGACTATTTTATCAACCTGTGAAGTTTTTCTTCTTGTAAGTAATATTTTTCTGAATTTGAGTGAATATAATAGGGGACGGTATAAAAAATTTTATTTTTGTAATTTAATAATTTATCAGCAGTCAATTCATTGCATCAAGCAGGATAATATACCATGCCTGTTATTTATTTTCCAAATTCTTAATTCTAAGGATTTAAAACAATGAACACTGTGCATGCATTGTATTGATTTACTTAATCACAACTATTAAGTTAATAACAGTTTTAAATAGAAATTACTTATCAATAGATCCTGCTGTTAATTAATGCGACTTTCACCAAAGTTTTGAAATAAATACATAGCATACTTGATGTTTTAGCTGATATAGAATATTGACTGAAATAAAATATAATAAAAACAATTTTCTTGATGGGTTATTCTAAATTTAAATGCCATGGAGTTAATTTGTAAAAAAAAGTAATTTGTTGTTCATAACTGCCCCCACCGCCTTTTTTTAGTTGATTTGGCGAAATTTCTAATTAAATGGGCATTTTTTAAATATCTTATTTAAATGTCATGGATTTAATTTGTAATTTGCTCACAGTTTTCTTTTTTTTTATTGTATTCAGCTAAATTTCAAATAAAAGGAAATGTTTTTTAAAGATCTTTCTGTGGCAAAATATTTCGGTACTTATGTACTATGTCATTGGCGACGGATTCAAATTTGGCGATAAACCGTAGACACCAACGAAAACAACAAAAGGGCAGACAACAGTTAATTTTGAAATTTTTTTTTAATAATGGCGGTTTTTTTACCATTATTGGCAGTCTAGCAACTCATTGGCGATAAAGATCAACGGTCTAATGCGTAAGCACCAATATTTCTTTTCTATTAAAAATACGATTAAATATTTCTTTTCTATTAAAAATCCGATTACATATTTCTTTATTAAAAATTCGATTAAATCCTAGTATACGGTATCCCTTTGGCGCCTATTTGAAAAATGTCGCCAAGGCAAAAACTACGCATTTACGAATGTCACCAATTTTTTAACTTAAAAGGAACCATAGCTTAGGCAACCAGCCAACGAGCGTCCGTGGCAGAAATGACGTCACGGCTTCTCGGTATGAAGTCGCCAAATCATGGGGTTCCGTATACTACGATTATACCAAAAATCCTTTATATTGATTCCAATTTCTCTGATCAATACTGTCATCTGTGCACACTTAATCTAAATATCAATGATGCTGAACAAGGTGTAAATCAGGAATCTCGAATTATTATCATTCGATTGTCATTCATTTATTAACCGGATGGTTAAATTTGTATAATCACTCTTTCAATGAAATACTTCACCATACTTAGTTAACAAGTCAAAAGTCTCACAAAAGAAAGTTCACCCATCGCAACGTGCGATATGGAAATCAAAATTGTGATTTACAAACGCTTTTTATCTTTTAAATGTCTGCGATCCACAAATGAACCTCTTCCTGTACGCAGAGGATGGTGATTTGATGGAGACACCAGACAGGTTCTTGTGGATGTCGGAAACTCGGTTCTTCCCCTTCCGGCTGCTGCACTTCCTCCTGGCTCCTGCTATGCAGCGGAATATCCACGTCTCCAGGAAATCGTACACCGTCAGCAGGGAGATGCCCAGCCAAAGGCCCACGTAACCGCCGATGAAACTCAGGATGCCAACCGGCTGGAAAAAGAAAAAACATAGATAAACTTGGCCTGATTTTACCAAAACCCTTCACTCACTAAAATTTCCTCTTGTATTCTCTTTAATAATAAATAACTTCCCTTTGGTGGGTATGAATCTATAATTCAGTTAAACGTAATGATTTGGACTCACAATGAGCATGAATGATATCCACAAAATTTTCTACGTATATTATCAAAAAAAAAATGAAAATGCTTTTTCAAGGTTTGTAGGAGTAATACTCAGTGGTATTACACCAGACTTGGAGAACTTTGTGACTACGAAGGTTTATTCGTGCGACAAACACCACACACACACATGGAGTCTTAGGCCGGTGGGGTTCGAATTCGCAACCCAAGGGATGCGAATCCAATGCTCTATTAACCAGGGCATCCTTAGTTTTATAATGAATAACTGGGAGCTATAATGCCCTATCAACCTCTCTTTTTAGTTTCACTCCTATAAATAGATTTTTTGTAAATGAATTTCTATCAAAATTTGTTGGAAAACTAAAAATATTTGCTGTTTTTGTAAAAAAATTACATACTAAATTCAAGTTGGAGTTGTGGGATCAAACTCCTTATTTCCATACCTTATTTAAATTAAAATTATAAATTGACTCAATTGTTTATTGGATTTAAGATATTTCTTTTAAGAAACTCGAGTTGTAGTCTAATGGCCTAACTTTGTAAGATAGCCATGCAAATGTATAGTTTATAGCAACTGGGGACTGTAATTTCAGTTTCGGTATTTTTATATGAATGTGACAGTTTAGTTCAATTAAGTTACATTAACAAATTATTAGCTAATAACATGAAGGATAAGTAGAAACATACCACGTAAATGTGGACCGTTATCAGGTAGCGAGGGCCACACCTGAGCCACCAGTTCCTTCCCAAATTTCAACGCCACATCAACGTTAGCACACTTAAATGCTCACTCGCATTATTAAAATGCACTGGTTTCATATAAACGACGGATATTCGGTGGAATCTATTTTGGACCAGGAAATTTAAGACTTAAAGACATTTTTCCACTACAGCCTTTAACATAACAGGTGCGACAGGAGATAGCATCACCCCCTTTTCGCCAAGGATATTTAGCGCCAGATATGACAACCCGATGTTGTCGTTGGATAATATCTTCCTCCGGGAGGTAAGACGCAAGAGCGCGGGTAGTTGGCGATTTTGAAAAGTGCGCCAAGAAGATGATGTTCTCTACGGATCAACCGCATAACATAACGCCTTCCTGTGTCCCTGGTGCCTATAACACTTTTAACCAGTTGGATAAGCACAAGATGGAAATGAAAAGAAAAAAGAGGAAAGAAAGAGACGACAAAGCATCCTGGGAGAATCCCATTGGTGTCAAATCCTACACTATATTTAATTTTTGAAGTAGTTATAACTAAATGGAGGCGACAAGAATATTTAAACAAATGGTGACTGTTGTTTGAACTTACAGAGAAATGAGATATCTTACTGAAAAGGAAATATTGATAAATTACATTGAGAACATCTGTATAGCATGTATAAACGTATTAACAATCACTGCAGAGTCAGAAATCTGTAGCGTACGTCCGGGTCCTGAGGTTTTGATTTCCTTAGGGAGAATTACACTTTTGAAGTTATAGTTTTGGCTGATTTTTACAAGTGGCATTTTGGTCTCAGCTATTCTGAGGTCTTGAAAAGGTCTTGGTATTTATTAGGTACTTATGTATTATAATGTCCAACTTTATCGCCAAATTTGAAGTTTTCGCCAATGAGTTGTTATAAAACCAATTATGGCAATCCGGCATTGTTGTAATTCGTCGATCTTTATCGCCAAATTTAAATCCATTGCCGATGAGTTACTAAACCATTGGTGATCGTTGGCGAAGATGGTATAATACATAAATACCATTTATGAATATGGTTTACTATGGAGTAGATCTAACAGGTGGTCATTATCAAATTGATATTTAGATAACCATACTCACCAAGAAGTTATAATTTTAGAATAACAATTAATTATCTTTTATTCGAATTAGTTAATAAGAATTTGTCAGCATTCGAGGATTTAAGCGGAATTTTTTGATATGGTATTATGATTGATAAATGTAAAATTTTGTAAATTCCCCGATATTCGACATATTTTACGGCATGTTCATTTCATGAACAATCACTCTTATGTTTATTTCTTGACTTACCTCATATCTTGGGGTGTAAGTGAAGGTCGTTATTTCTAGATTCTCGAAAATGATGTGAACTAAGGTAGCACATCTGGAAGAACAAATTTGAAAATAATATTTAAAAAAATAGAAAGAAAAGTGTCTCTTAACGATGTATCAATTAAAAAACCATACAAGTGAAAGGCAGGGCGGGAGAATAAAACGTATTCTTGCAGTAATAAAATTATACAGAAAATGGCATTTTAAATTATAAATAGCTATTCCCAAATTTCCTACTCATCGAAGCATTTTCAACGTTCAAACCTTTCAAATTATTAGATAAATATAAATAAGATATAAAGCTTTATTTGAGATAAAATTTTCATTATTAATAATTTAGCTTAAATTACTTATTTCATTTCAATCTATTTGGATGTTTTGAATGAACTTGATTTTTTTCATATTTGTAAAGAATTTAGTAAGCGATTCTTCATTCCATTCCCGGCATGCCAGGCTTTGAAAAAATATCACGATATAAAAAAATGAATCCTCTAGGTACAGAACATCGCAAGAATATCTTACAGTATATTGTGATAATTTCCAAATTATTTTTTGAATCTACAGGATAGCTACTAAATACTGTAGCACCCTAGAAAAAAAAACTTTACTAACTTGAGAAAACAATCTCAAGCTAGTTGAGTATCTCTGTATTTAATCTCTATAAGCAAGTTGATAAGGTAACTCTCTTTCGTTCAGACAATTTTTTAAACAAATTCTTTTGAAGATAAAAGCAAAACGATTAACATTTCTATTTGAAGAATTTCATGGAAGTAAGATCTTTAAGTAATTAGTTTTAATAAATTGTTTATCTATATAGTTCGAGAACGTATAAAAAGAATTCGAGAAAATTACTAACAAAACCATAATGTTTTATAAATAAAATGGTTGCAAACGAGAGTTGTATAATGATGATGATAAGTTCAACTATTTGACGTGATATTTTTCCTTTCTTCATTTAGGAACAGGGAATAACAGCCTTTGATACTTTAAATCCAATCTCCTAATTCTTTCAAGTTCAACTAAATCGATTATTAGATATTAGGTGTTTGCTTGTATTTTAATCAGCGACATCTATTGGTAAACATCCGACGTATCTGCATAAACGACAATGGTCTTGAGTTTTACCAATTTACTATTGTTGTTGTCGTATTCCGCTTTACAACGGCAGGTGGAGTGTCATGGTTATTGAGAGTATGAGAACTTAATTCATCCACAGATCGTAATTTAGATCGGGAACAGAGAACGACCACCTTTGGCCTAGTATCTCCAATGGTATTATTCTCGACATGGAGGACTTCGTGACCATGACAGATTTAACATGCGCCAGCCGCCACATATGCTTAGAGTTTTAGACCAGTGGGGTTCGAGCTCGCAACCTAAGGAATACTAGTCCAATCAGGCTATCCCGGCCCCAATTTACTATTAATTTATTATTCTCAATTTGAATGTTTTCCATTTAGTATTATTGAGTTATTCAGTATATAAAGTATTATATTCGGTATATTGTAATGGCTTTATCCTAGTCGATCAAATAAACGGGTAGCGTTTAAACACAAATGTTTTATTTACAGCTTTATACAATAAAAAAACAACAACAACTCGTCCTCATCTATGTTAATATGCTGGGAAATATTTACATCTGGATTAACAGCTCCACAACTAATACAAAGAACTAACAGGCTGTTAGCGCATCCGGCTACTGCGTGTAGCTCAAGAGATCTACGGATGTAACTGGTAGATCTTTAATTGAACTCGAGATCGCGTGTTATCTCTTCGATTGTCCAGTTCTTCAAATCAGCTCGTCAGATCTCATCTCGTCTCGTCTCTTTGAGTCTTTAGTTGGATCAGCTGGTCTAGTCGTCTAGTCAGCTCCTCGATTATTCGTCTTGTCCTTTCAAAACCTTCCATTTTAACCTCGGCCAAACTCCGCCTCTCAGGTTCTCATTGGTGCGTTGGAGATGCCGATCATCCAATAATTCTTCAGAAATATTCCCAGTGGTCAGCAGTTCACTGTGAGAATATTTTCTACTCATCTACGCCCTTAGCTGACCCTTCACAATAGGGAAATATTTACATCTGGAGGTTTCAGCTCTTCTTTTTTCAGAAGGCCGTAAAACGCATGTGTGGTTCATTATCTGAACTGTATTCACGTTCGGGTGGTCCCATAGGAGAAATAATTACATCTGGGTTTTTGACACGGTTTCCTTCTTCAGGGGGCCGTTAACCGCATATGTGGTCTATTATCTCGACTCTATTCACGTCCAGATGGTGACACTCAAGGGGAGAATTCACAAAGGTGATCACAAAGGAAGGAATTCCACAGCTGACCAGATGTAATAATGTTTAAACATGTGTCTCTTAGAAAGGGAGGGAAATTTCACTACTTTATTCCAAATGGCATTTTTGACCTTTATTTCTTTTTTGTTTGATTCGATAAATCTATCCCAAAGCACATCAGTCACTTTTAGAAACGTTTGAGGATTCTACTCCGTCGCATTCCAATTGTCGGTTTTGATTTGAACGACTTGAGAAGGGTAATTTCGTTGTCAATGATTAAGAACGTCCTCGAGGACCAAAAAAAAAAAAAAAAAAAAAAAAATTCGGTAATAATCAGTTTTAAGACTTATTGAACGAAAATGGGAAAAGGTTGCAGAAAATGATGGAAAATATTTTTATTGATATATATTGAACCAACTTTTCCGAATAAATGCATTTTTAAAGTGAGAAAAGGATCGAAATACATGCAGGCACCTAATATTATTATCTGCAATAATTGTTTTTATGGCTTTAAAATAAATTGCCCTTATATTTGTGACAGGGTTAATGCAAAAAAAAATCTTCTTTCATTCATTTTGCAAAATTAAAATGTAGAAAGCGACGCTCAGTTAAATGTTGGACAACTTGCCTAGTTACATTTGTTATACAGTGGGACAAACGATTGAGGATACACCTTACTTTTACTTGATAAATCCAACTTTCAATCGAAATAAAACATTAATTAGAAGTCCAAACGTGTTTTTATTTTCACACGTAATAAAAGGGTTAATTTACAGTAAAAATAAAAAAAGTCAACAAAAAAAATATCTAAAATTAAAAATTTTACAAGTATTTGAAATAAACATAGGCAGATCTGTATCTCAAAAAATTGAGGATACACCAATAAAACTTTTGTTTAACTACACCCAAAAAATTTTCTGCTCGCTATTATAAATGCCTAAGTTTGGCCAATTTAATCTTAAGCATTTTCGACTGCTACTTTTTTCTTTTAAAGCTGGTTATGTGAATTTAAAGTCGCAATTTTGAATGGAAAATGGGTTCTCGGAGAGAGACCAGTATTGATGTAAGAAAATTTATATTAAGTTTATTTAAGAAAGAAAAATTTTATCGTGAAATAGCTGAAATTGTTGGTAGAAGCCACTCGTGTGTCCAGAAAATCATTGGAAGATTTAAAAGCGATGGATTAATTGAAAATAAAAGTGGAAGAGGAAGGAAAAGTATTCTGAGTGATATAGCCAAAAGGAGAATTTTGAAAGATAACAGGATTGATCCTAAACTAAATGCAGTCAAACTACCTGTAGAAACTTCTCGAATAATGGGCAGAAGTGTAAGTGCTGAAACTGTGAGAAATGTGATTAGACATGCTCGATATAGCAGTCGAGTAGCTAGAAAGAAACCTTTCATAAGCTTACAAAATCTGAAAAAGTGTCTGGAGTTTGCAAAAACTCATCAATTGAATACAGATAACTTTTGGAAGAAAATTATATTTAGTGACGAAAGTAAATTCAACATTTTTGGAAGTGATGGCCGTCGCACCGTTTGGAGAAAGCCGAACATCACTTTGGATCCAAAAACTTTACTTCCAATAGTTAAATATGGTGGTGACTCCGTCAGGGTTTGGAGTTGTATGGCTTCAAATGGGGTTGGAAATTTAGTTTTTATAGATGGCATAAAGGATCATAAGCTTTATATAGATATACTCAACAACAATCTTAAAGAAAGTGCAAAAAATTGGTTTTAGATGGAAATTTTATTTTCCAGCAAGATAACGACCCCAAACATACGGCACGTAATTGCAAAATGTGGTGTCTTTTTCATTGTAAACAGCAATTGCACACATCACCACAGTCCCCTGACATCAATGGCATAGAAAATTTGTGACCACACTCGACACAGCGGTCCAAAAATACCAAATTAGGAACAAAGCCCATTTAAAGCAAGTGTTACAAGAAGAATGGGATAAAATATCTCCACATACCACCAAAAATTGGTCGAATCGGTACCAAGACGTTTGGTGGACATTATAAAAGCCAAAGAACCTGCAATCAAATATTGACACCGTCTTTGTATGCGATATGTCACACAAATTTCATTGGTGTATCCTCAATTTTTTGAGGTAAAGATCTGCCTATGTTTATTTCAAATACTTGAGAAATTTTTAATTTTAAATATTTTTTGTTGATTTTCGTTATTTTTACTGTAAATTAACCCTTTTGTTACGTGTGAAAATAAAAACACGTTTGGACTTCTACTGTCTGTCCATAAGGAGATCTCTGACCGACAGTTGTCTATGTTTACGGCGGGCGTCGTAGAAACAGGTGTCGATAGGGAGGATCTATTTTGAATGGGTGGAATCGGGCGGAAGTCTGGCGAATTATTCTTTATCTTGGCGAAAAAATGAAGCGATAAAAAAACTATTGCTCATTCTCTTCTCGCTTTACCGCAGTTGCTCGTAGCTTTATATTTGCTTAGCTTACTTCTTTTATATTTTATTAATATTTTCTTTGGTTAATATTAACTGCATTTCATTATTTAATAATTTTAGTCTCTTGAATTTTGAGATCCTTTAAAATGCCTTTTCGATTTAAGAATGGAGAGACTTTAAAATCACAAGCACGTAAAATTGTGCATAATATTATAGAATTTTGCTTGTAACTTGCTGAAATTTCGTATTTGTAAAAAGATGGAATTTTAGAAGAACTTGTGGATGAACTAGTATTTCAGATTGGAAGTACTGAATCGGATTCCGATTCAGAAGAAACGGAATCTTGTGACAGTGATTTAGAATTCTTTAAATTGAAAGTACACAACTGTCACTCGATCTCTGCTAGTTTTGCACTCTTTTAATAATAATTAATGTGTTTTATAAATAAAAAGTGAATTTTAAAATTGCTTTTTTTGTTTCATTTCAATTAGTTTAATCATAAATTATAGAAGATATAGAATTTTATTTAGTTTATTTCTTGAAGCTACGAAATTTATTTGATTCCTTTTTGTTATTTTCTATTTTTTCATTAATGTGCTCTTGTTTTCTGTTATTCAACATGTCGATAGTTAAAAGTTTCAGCTTAACATACTTTTGATTATCCTTATTTTTTAAAGTTTCGTTAAAAAATCTTTGAAAATTTTATTTATCTTATAGCTTTTATTTATCTTATTTAATAAATGTAATTTTTAATTTTGAGTTTCAAAAAATAGCATATATATCAAAAATAAATAAATATATTTATTTATTAAAAAAACTTTTTGGAGAGGTTTTAAGCATATTTAACAATCGATATTTTACTTTGTAACAGAATAAAAGCAACCGTTTATAAAAATTATGGAATAATTATGATTATTATGTTTATGTTGAATTAGACAGATTACTTCCCGTTTGCTGCGGATAATTTGATCTTAAGAAGTTACATAAATTTAAAACAAATAAAATGAAAATTAATTTTTTGTCATGCTGGATTCTACTTATTTTTTTTTCTTCTTGTACAGTCGTTAGACATATAAATAACTATTCAGTTTTTCTATTTGATTTACTCTGTTCTTTCTGTACTAATAAGATAGGAATTTCTGTATTATTCTAACACGAATAATATATTTTTTTCAAAATTCCAAGTACGCAAATGATTTTCAGCCCAGTGAATTATTTTTCCAATTTGCTTTCAAAAATTAAAGGCAATATAACAACACCGCCAATCAGGCGATAACGCGCTAACGTAAGAAACTTGAATGAATTTCTACCTCTGCGAAATGGAATCTTCCTGCAGTAACCTGTTTCTATAACGACTGCCGTAAACATAGACGACTGTCGGCCAGAGATCACCTTATGGACAGACAGTAATTAATGTTTTATTTCGATTGAAAGTTGGATTTATCAAGTAAAAGTAAGGTGTATCCTCAATTGTTTGTCCCACTGTATATCTAAGATTTCATGTGACTGAATTCATCCATCATTAAGGTGTAGATAAATCTGATTTATCTCAAATTTAGTTCTTAATATTGAGAATCGACAACTCAAACAGTAAGTATAGTGCAATTATTTATTCGAAATTGGATTATCAGGTTAAAAGCCAATGACTTCAAAAAGGAAGCAAATGATATTTGAAATAACTTCCTGCTTATAGTTGTTTAAAACAGGATATTTCAAAAAAGATGCACACATCTACTAAAGGGTTTGATTTTTACTATACGTTGTAAAAGTAAAATACTTTCAACTTATTTTAGTTCTCCAAATATTGTAATATAAAAATCATAGGAACATTCGAAATTTAGATTTTTTTATTTGATTAGAGTGTCTATTTTTGTTCATGTATCGATTTTGTTTTGAAATTGCTAAATAATAAAGAAAATTCTTTTCCTCTTAGATCAAGATATAGGTTTTATTAGTTTGTTTATAATCCAGTTGCATTATATTTCGGCTTTTAAAAAATACATAGCAAATATTTTATGGGCTTTTAGCCGGCTAAGTTTGAACCCGGATTTGATACAGATAAAGAGAAGAGAACGGAATTTGCAACAACGGTTTATCACGTTTAAATAAAAGGTTGTGAATCTACGAAGAAACCGTTTAATTAAAAAGTTGCAAATAATTTTTTTAAAAGCTATGAAATTAGCTGTTAAAACTTATAATAACTTAATGAGGTTAATTTTTAAAACAAAGAGCAGTTTTATTAAATATTTTTCATTCATTTACTTGTTTTTGAAAATTGACCATTACGTTATCATTTGAAACCATCTGATTATTTTTCAGTACCGGAAAAGATCAGTATTAATATAATAAAAGTACTGCCAAGTTTTTTTCAAAGTTGAATTTTTTGAAAAAATGATATAAATTCAACTTTTTTTATCAATTATTTCCTTCTAAGTGATAAGTATTTCAGTAAAATTCTTTAAAAAATTCTAATTAAAAAAAGGAAAAAATTTTTAATTAATTTTTTTTTCAAAACTTACCGTAAATTAAACCATCATAACTTTGGCAGCTCATTTTATCAATAAGTTTTAATAGTGCAGTCTTTTCTTTATAATTTTTCCCTCTAGCTAGTTTTGTAGCTATGGATATTACGCGAAAATCTGATGTTTCAAATCCCCTCTGGTCAACTCCTTCCCCCCACTTTTTATTCACTTGCATGTCCGTGAATAAAAATCATGTTTTCAATAACCAACTTAACAGTTTAAACCAATAAAATTGTCGTCATACACTTTTCCCATCTTTTAATAATTTTTATAAAATCTCAACCGAGCTATTAACCAGGATTCAGAATTTTCCTTTTAGGATACAAAGCTGTTTTGTATCAGCTGTTTCTAATAACGATATTCATTCCATATATTAAAATCATCGATTTCAGTATTTTACCCTTAACAGTCCAAAAAATAATTAGATGCAAATTTATTCACCTAATACAAAGATTTGTTTATTGCTATGAAAAATAAATATATATAATTCTATTAAGTCAAATTTCTTTGAAAAATTAATCTACATCTCTTAACCATTATGTAGGGGTTTTTAACATTTAAATTTGAAAAATAAATAAATAAAACTTCAAAATGATAATTGAATCAAATAACAATTAAATTCCAAAATTAAATAAATAAAACTTCAAAACGATGCACAGTCTTGAATGTCGAGTCACACTCGACATCGGACCGCAAAGGGTTAATATAGATTCTTTAATCGT
The DNA here is from genome assembly GCA_026289955.1 of Argiope argentata. Taxonomy (NCBI): domain Eukaryota; kingdom Metazoa; phylum Arthropoda; class Arachnida; order Araneae; family Araneidae; genus Argiope; species Argiope argentata. The sequence goes on along the minus strand of JAOUZG010030345.1, from coordinate 1,768,423 downwards.
TATAAATGCATATATTGAAGATTGTTAGAAAAATGAATTTAGGATATTACAAAGTATTTCGAAGCTTGAATAGTCCAAGAAAAAAAAGCGGGGCCGAAGACATGAGTCCCCATTGCAAATCTCCCATGCAATTAGTTATTTGACAAATTTTTTAAGATATTTCAGAATAATAAGATTTTTTTGACAGATATTGCTAAATCGTATGAAAATTTTCATTATTTCTATATTCGTCCATGGAGAGAATGGTTAGCATTTAATTTTAATTTGAGTATTTCTAGAAATCTAATTCATTTTAAGGAGAACATTTTTTAAACGATTTAACAAAAAACATCTAATTGCAAAACAAATATTTTGAATTATAAGAGTGTTGTCTAATGACATTTTTGGAGTTGTTGGAGCTATTTCTTATTCGTTATTTAATTATGCCGATCTTTTTGAAACTAAAGATGCAAGTTTTTAGTAAATTTCACTTTACAAAATATTGCTTGGGATTCTGCGATCAACTTCCATATTTATTATTATTATTATTTTAAGCTGAAGGATTTTCATATGTTGAATCAAGACTAATAATTGGTGGAGGGTGTGTTAACATCAAATAAGGTTTTGAAACGCTAACTTTATATTAGAAAAGGTGCAAGGATTATGAAATAAAAATTTTACTTACGATAAATCACTAGCTGTCACACAGCTTCCCTAAAAATAAAAAAAAATCCAAAATTATTTAAACAAAATAGATTTTTAACATTTGGCTGGCATGAATTTCCAGCAAACCTTACTTTATGCTTAATACTGTTATATTACAGCATTACTTATTATTAATTACAATAATATTATTAATACAGTAAAAAAAACAAAAAAGTTTGTGTTTTTTTTAATATCAAACATCTGTTATAAATACAAAGTCTTTACTTTTGAGATGGATCAATGTTTTAATGATGGTTCTAGCTATATTTTTATTTATTTGCTAAAATTAATCGCGAATTACTCAAGTTCTGAAGATTCATACATAATAGAAAATATACATATAGTGCATATTTTTTTGTTATTAAATGTACGTCTCTAATGGTCAATAAAGTTTAAAGATGCACTGTTTAAAATGCAATTTGTACATTCAGTACAATTCCTTCAATAATCAATTCTGCTAAGCTGTATTTGATATATATATATATATATATATATATATAATTCATAGCGAAGAAATTCAACCAGAGCTTTTGGAAACCAATTTGAGTTATATTTTTCTGTATGGTAAGGTTTTACTTCATTTGGAGGATCATCCATTCGTACTAGAAGCTATTTTTTACACGTTCTGCTAGTCTGATATTTCAATTTATGCAAATAAAAATATACCGATAACATCTGTAATGCGTATATCCAAAAATATACTCATTAGCATTGGTATACAAGAAACATACGCAATTACGTATAGCCGGCCTGATTGGTCTGAAAGTTCTCACACATTCTCTAATACATTTGTCATGTCTATGAAAACGCCTTACAAAACAATGTTTTACTTAATATTATCTTAATATAATTTCTAAGTAAAATATTAGCGTTCAGCGTGAATTGAGTAATTTCACTGCATCTTCTTGACGCCCTTGGTGAATTCTTTGACGATTAATTCCAGGCATGTCTGAATAGGATAGAAAACTCTAATTTGTGTTTTAAGAACATTTTTTCTTAATCGATTAAAAATTCAATCTTTCTTTCAAAAATCAAAAAATTCTTTGTGTCAAAAATTGTCAAAAATCACAAAGCTGCACTTTTAGTCACAAAATTTTGTACCAAATTTGACGTATTTAAGTCATTGCGTTTTGGAATTATCGCATTGACGCATTTCTGAAAGTACAGGTTGACAAACGGTCAACCACTTGTTAGATTTGACCAAAAATTTTACGGGGGCCGACCCTACAAATGTTAAATCTATGTACCAAATATTATTGATCCAGATCTTTTCGTTCGGTATTTATCGTTTTAACTTATATTCGAAGAGCCAGGCGGGTTGACTCCCTGGGAACAAATTTTATTCAAAATTTTACAGAAATCTGCAAACTGGGTGTAAAGATCATATGCCAAATTTTAAACTCTTTGCATACAATGACGTGTCTGACACGTGCATCGAATTACTGAATTTTTATTTTCAAGTCTGCAACTAAGCCACAGAATTAAGTATTTAAATACGAAAAAATCAATATGAAAATATTTGGTATCCCAAATGCTCCATATATTAATTTAAAAATCAAATTAACAATAAATTACCAAAATAGGATGAGTTTACTAATTCGAAAGTTAAATAATTTCGTATGTCATGTGATTAACCTAACTAGCTGAAAGAATGTTTCAGTTATCTTTATGGGGTTAAATTAAGTTGAGCGATCAAATGTTATGATATCATGGCATGTTAGGAATCAAATGTCTCCATTTGGCGTATTAAAATCAATTACAAAAATAATCTATATTTTCATTATGGAATCGATTGGAACTCTTCAGTTTGAGTTTAATCACTTGCGCTGGTAAGATGCGCCACGTAAGTCGAAATGCTTTTGTTCCAAAATGGTCAATGACTTGTTGCACAGATCGACAAGTAATCGTAGAAGTAAAAAAAAAACAAATAGAAGCAGAAGGTTAGCAGTTTTAAGTCGGAAAATTAATTCATTTAGAAGATATAAATCTTTTTTCAAATTGTCAAATGTCGTCGGATAATTTATGTGATCTCGCTTCGAGTTATAGTGGATTTTATTGGCTCGAACCTCTGTGAATCTTTTGCTAGCGAAGAGGTTAATAAATCAATGCAGAAAACGAAACAAAGAAGCTCTGTGAAAATGGATGTTGAAGATAAGAAGTATGAATAGATTTATCAGAATGGTGAAAATAGGATACAATCGTCATACCGAAGTCTACATTGCTGTTGATAAATGTTCTGTTGTTCATTATACAGATGAGTACTAACATTTTTTTTATTATTATTCTGGGATTATTGTGTATAAAATTTAAATGCATCTAGTTTGTTCTGCTTTTGAAAAATCTATCGTGCGTTTTTCTTTTAAAAATATAGGGCATAAGATTTGAATGCATATTTCAATTTTTGAAAGTTGTTAGTTTTATTCTTTTTTATGAATAAGTTTATCTTGCTGAATTCTCCTCCTGTAGTTAATGTAAAATCGAAAAATTCTTAGGTATTTGTAAAATAGTATGGATTTTTAAGGACGTAAATTATATTGAATAGCAATTCCGTGCACTAAACGATACATCAATCAAATCGAACCTTACCTTTGAATATATCTTTTAGATTATACAGTGAATGCTCACAGTAATCCTGGTGTATAGAAGAAGGGCCTTATTTTGACTTTGGGGAAAATTTCAACAATATAATTCTATAGAGCTCATAACAACATTTGCAAAGACAAAAGAAAAAAATTACAGCATTAGTAGAAATTTTTGATAATGTAGCATTCAAATCGCTAGTAAGTAAAATATTAAAATACTTTTCTCCGCTAAAACTCTATTTTAAAAGATTGTTACTTTTGTTTTCATCATAACTTACTCGACTCCCTTCACTATCGGCTTCCTGAACTTGAACTTCATATCTTCTCATTCTGTAAAAAGGGACACATATCAGATATTATGATTGGATATCCATTATAGCATGATTAATTTTATTATAATATTAATATTGCAACCACCTGCGGTAACCAGCTGTTTGTCAATTATATTAATAGCATTCAACAAATCATATCAATCAATTTTGATAAACTGCATATTTAAAGTGAATATTAGTGTGCCCCTCGAGTTTGTCGCCAATATGGCAACCCAACGGAACGCCCTCCTAGCAACCCTAATGCTGTTTTCTATACTACTTTTAACAATGGTTGAGTTGAATATAAACTACGACTATTTTATAAAAAAATTGTGAAATAAAAAATAATAAAAAATATCAATTAAAGATTTTAATTTTGTTCTTTATTTTTTAAAAAAGTTTTTTTAATACCAATTTGCACTGCAATTTCATTTTTAATATGAACACGAAGATAAATCCTTTATTCTTTTGCAATTTTTAACTGTCAATAAGCGCTTTAAAAAATCGTCTCCATTCGTATTTTACGAAATCGTCTCCATTCTTACTTTAAAAGTCAGATGTGATAGAATTCTTCGAAGTTTTGGTAATTCCTTTTTTTTTTTGTTCTAATGGCGTGTATCCTTGATAATTTGATATGTTGGTAATTGTGCAGGAATGGGTGTCGGGTAAATGGAATGAAAGACAGTATTTCGAACCTGCACAATGGGCGAAGGATGAGTGGAATATGTATTTTTTTACGATTTGATGAAGTTAGGAAAGGATGCTTGTTCGAAATTTTGTTTGAAGAATGGTTTGATTGCTTCTTCCTCCGTTCTTTCTCTTCTTTTGATTATGCACTGCTTTTGTTCACATTCCTTATGTTCAATATGCTAGCGAAGCTACTAGGTTCCCGCTCCCGCAGCTAGCGAAACCGTAGGATGTTTTTTTAAGTTAAAAAATTCTGCCTAGTGTCTTCTACAGATGCTGAAGGTATCGTATGCTCTAAATTTGCTCTGCACCCAACAGACGGGCGCAGCCGGTCTGAAGAAAACAATACTTATCCGTGGTAATGATAACAGTAACAGGAAAAATGGTAACAGTAACTATTCCACAAAAGAGTTTCTTTGTCAGCCATCTTTATTGGCGACTTGGCATTCTTGGGGCTGAAAGGTGGAACTCTAAACTTCACTTTTACCAATTGCATTTTATGATTCCTAAAGAAATTATAATTTAAAATTAATGCTTGATTAGATATTTATTAACCAATGTCTAATCAATTGCTAAATAATTCTTCATTCTTATTGCTATTCAATCAGAATGACTAGATAACAATGTCTCAAACTGGCAATTAAAAGTTGTTCAGTTGTTTTTAAGATCTGATACTATAATAACTTTTTATTTTGTAATATCACTCGAAAGTTTAAGCTGTGTAGGGTCGGCAAAAATTAACGACATGATGCTTGATTAAGATAATTTATTTAAAAAAAATTGAGATCAGTTCAATGATTGTGGTTGAAGGACTATATAACAGTTTTTTCCACACAGAAAACATATAATGAAAAAGTGTTTTTAAAACTCCTCTCAAAAATACAGGTTATATGTAAGCAGGCGAACATTGATGACAAATTTAGCGACTATGAATTTTTATTTGAAATAAAAATTGTAGAAATTGAACTCTGAAAAAACTTTAACTTGGAGTTTGTTTCTCTGGTTTTCTTAAAGATATATAGATATCATAATTATGGCATTAATATTTCATTGTTTTCATACTATAAAATGTTATATTATTTTTATACTATAAAAACATCAGCTCGTGTTTAACTACAAAAAAACTATTCAATACTTTCAATTACAAACTTATACCAGTCTTATAAATAATCGTTTGCAATTAAAATGAAAGAATTGTAAAATTCGAAATACTTGAAATATTAGCATAGATACGATATTTTTAGAATAACAGCAATGAAAATATTTTAATGACATAAAAAAATATCGAATCAGGTAATTATCTACTTGAAATTTCTTATGTAAAATTTCTCTTACCTGCAAGGCGATGAGCAGCTTTTGGCACACTGAAAACTTGTGTTTCTTCCGAAGTTAATAATTGCTGAGAAACAATTTTTTTTGATATGAGAAACAAAATTATAAAATGGAATCATAAAACTGAAATAAAGGCATGGGAAATCGAATAATAAAAATATTGTTTCATTTATATAATATTTTTTCTCAGAGACCGATGCTGTATCTTACAATATTCAGAATGTGGAGATATTATTGAAGGCAACAATCAAAGAAAAATTACTTTCATTCTTTGAAATATTTAGAAAATGCGCTTTTATTGAAATTTTCAGAAAATGATGCTTTTTTAAAAGTGTGCTTGCATTTTTCATGTTCTTTTTTTTCTATAGATCTAAATAGGTATAAATCCTCATTCAATAACTATTTATTTAAGTTGATAAGATTATGTTTGTGAAATGAAATATGATTGTAAGATTATCTGTAAAGTCAAAATACTCTTTTGAGATAAAAGTCTTTAATCTTACATTCCGAGAAACTGAGTCGAAAGAATTTGAAATGGGCAATGAACTGATTGAAAAATTTAATTTAATTGATAGCTACATTGACCTGATATACTGTCGAATAATCATCAAAGGTAAGAGTGATTCGAACTTCTCGTTTAAAGCCTTGTAGCATAAGGATGAATTAAGTTTGATGCTTATAACTTGTCTTCATATGTTTTTATATCAGCCATTGCATTTCTGATTTGAAAAGATTTTTAAGTCGTGTAATTTACAAAAAAATGTGAGCTCACACTCATTATCATATTTTAAAAATCATGCAATGTTCTTAAATATATTAAAGTTTTTATTAATAATAATTTTAAAAAATTAACATTTAATTTTGTTTGTTGTCTTATTCCAATTATTAAACTATCACCGTTACTAGATCATATGGTGCTTTTATGTAAAGGAAGTTCAAATTTAAATTTATACCTAATTTTGAGAATTTTAATACGATTAAAGATAGGTTATATAGAAATAAAATTGAAGCCATTATAAAATTAAATGTTACAAACTTTAGTTTTTTGTTTTCGTGTATGTATCACGTGTATTTATGAGTATTTAAAAGCTTTCTTCAAAATTATAGAAGCAAAAGTTAAAATTTTAATTATTTAATAATATAATCAATATTATGAAATTCCAGGCCATGAACTTACAGTTTAAAAGGTAAAGAATTTTTTCATCATGCCATTTTCAAATAGTATCCAACTTATACGCATATTACTGACAAACCGAAGAAATTCCGTATCACCAAAAAATAAACTACTTCTTTTATACATTTTTATAATTATTTATTCTTCACTTTAGATTAATCATAAACATTTTGCATGCAAGATTACGAATATGTACTTTTATTGCTCTAATTCTCATATAAAATTATCTATTTCCATCTCTACTGGTATTTGGTTTAGTGAAAAATTTGTTAACGATAGCATAAAAATGAGAAGATATTAATTATATTTTTAAAAGAACGCTTAAAATATTTTATGTAACATAATACTAAAATAATAATAAAAATTTAAAAAATGTACAAATAATATATTTGCATGGAAATTTTACCAAGAACAAAAAAATAAAGATCTTTCCATAAAACTTACGATCTGGACAGATGGTTTTGTTATGCGGGTAATCTATTCGGCGTTCAGCACATCCATAAGCATTCAAGGATTTTTCCAGCTTGCATTTTTCTTTGCACATCTAAATTATAATAAATTGTTGAAATTATAAACTTTCATTTTATAGAAAACTAATAATAAATTTCATTATCATGCATTACATTGATAATAAGCATTACATGATAGATCAACAGCAAACAAAAGTATTACCGACTGATATCAGTGGAGCAAAGTTACATGAGAAAATTGTTCATTCTGCTTCTTGACTCTTTCCTGTTCCTAAGGGCTTTGAATATTGTCAAACCATATGAGTAAGACCGCCAACTTTGTCAACCCTGCTAACCTCTTATAGCAATCCCGCTTGCCTAAGGGAGAAGGGGAGAAGAGGGCGAGGGTGAAGAGAAGTCGGTCTTAGACAGAGAAGGCGACTGATGCTCTGAGAATACTTGTGTTTCCTTTCGTATTTTTTTTAATTTTATTTTTGTGCTGTGTCCCGTATCAACATGTGAATAAAAATTTTGTGACTAAAACTGGAAATGATCATTGTATCTGCCGCTCATACTAAAGAAATTCCGCGTAAAAAGAGGTGTTCATAGTAAAATAATTTCAACAAGATTTTTTTTTTCAAAAACTTGCAAAAGCTTATTTTATCTAATAAGATTCACCATTCTTCGTTAATTATAAGAAGATTAATTTCGCCTCGTGAATTGTTAAAAAGCTAGTGATTACTCCTCATATTATCAAAAGATTAATTTTTTTTCCTTTTTGTGCATGAAGATTTTTTTTTAAAACAAAGAAAATACTTTTTCAGTGACCGGTCCTTTTCCTCCATTTTCTTTCCATTGTTTCTCATAGTCTGTACATTTGCTCTTGTAAGGAGGGGGCAAGAGATTCTTTTCTGCCTGAGAATAAAGAAAAATCATTGATTAAAAAGAAACATTTCTACCCGAAAAACATAACACTCTGACAAGACAAGATCAGTTCCCAAATGAACGTAATGAATTGAGTTCGTTAATCCATTGGCAAAAAACCCTGAATAATTCAAATAAACTTATCGAAAGCCACTGAACTTACAAGTCTGACATAGATTCTGTAAACGGTTCCCATATTTAAGAAGAGGCCCTCGCTCACAGGAGAGGGGACGTGGTAGGGGGAGTGTATGCTCAGTTGAGCGCCCCTAGAGAGATGGGAGGGGTGGTACTCTGAAACCTCCAAATTCAACAACAAGTGGAATTCTGAAAAAGAAAAAATACCTGTCAATTTTGGAAATATTTATATTTGCAAAATATCATCTACTGAATTCTTAATACTCTTATCTTTGTATGCATTTTTTTCCTTCACATTATTTATTAATTTCTCTGTGGTTCTTCTAAAAGGCATCATTGTTACTTTAATTTTACATTACATCAAGTACTCATTAAATTATTTAAAATAAATATTGATTATTGCTTAAAATTTTGCAAATTAAAGAACATAAAAATTTTGGGTTTTGGTAGAAATATGGCGTGAGGGTTTAGTATTGGTTGAACATATATTTTGAACATATACAAATTTTTTAGCATACTTTATTTCTTTTTTAGGTTCGAGGGGAAGAAATATTTTGGACATTATTTCAGGAATACTAAATATTTCCCTTTTTTTCTTAATATTTTAAACTCCAAGCCTATTTTATGTTCTTTCATTCTAGTCCACGGTATTAAGTTTCATTTATATGCTGACAACCAGAGATATTTGTAAAGTCTGAATTAGATTGTATGCGTTTAGGTGCATAATTTTGTGATTTAAGTGATAAAATTTATTAAAATAATGTTGCTGTTGTTACTAATGGCATTTGCCAAGACAAGCGAAGCCGAATGAGCGTCTCTTGTTTTTGAAGTAGCTCCAACTAGGACTAAGAGTACAACTAAGCTACACACTCATCCCCTTCGTTTCCTCAGCTCCTTTTTACAGGGGGGGGGGGGACATTCACACCCCTCACATAGCATAACGCCAGCCTGTGCCCCCTGGTGCCTATAACGCTAAGTTATCTAACCAGTTGGATGAGCACAAGATGGGAGAAAGAGAGAGAAAAAAAGGAAAAATTTGTTAAAGGGAAAAAAGAGACGATACAGCATTCAGGGATTTCCAGAGAGAATGCCATCGGTGTCGAATCTTACACGAGTCTGTTCAATTTCTTCTGAAGTTATAACTGGATGGAGGGGACAAGAATACAGAAACAAATGGTGATTATGCGTTGAGCTTATAGGGGAATTAGATTACCAACTGAAAAAGGGAGGAAATGATAAATTAAATTGTGAGCATATGCATGGCAAATAAACAGGCACTGTAGAGTCAGAAATACGTAGCGTCCATCTGGGTCCTGGGGTCTTGATTTCCATCATGAGATCTACACTTTTGAGGGACTTTTTAAGCTAGAATTTTGGTTGATATTCACGATATTCACAAGGGGAATTCTTGTCTCAACTATTGTAGGTCTAGAAGAGCTCTTGGTATTTATTAATTTGGTTTACTATGGAGTGGATTTTGCCGCGTGAAAGGGTATTTGATGCAACTCTCCTGTCCCATTCTTCTACGAGACTTCTTTCCGGCTATCTCATGTGCCATGAGAAATCCCACCCCTCACATATAGTACAGAGAAGAACCAATATTTCATAACTGGAGCCTGAACCTGGGACACCCAGATCACGAGGAAGACGTGCTACCTCTGTGCCAGGACTCCGGTATTAAGATAATGTATTTTTTTAAATGCATGATTTTAATTACATCGCGCCAATGACTAATGCAGCCCGAATTAAAATGTTACTGTCAACAGTGACTGATGTGGCCTGCACGAAGAGTATAAAATCAACCAGCATTGACTAACAAGGTCGAACAGAAAATTCAGTGTCATTCACTAATAACTGGCAAGGCGATTAACGTTTTAAAATATTACAATTGCTCGAGTCCCGGCTAAGGCATGATTATTCTTCTGTGTTTTATCTGAGAGGTGTGGGACTGTGACCCCCTTTTAAAAGGAGCTTTGCAAGCGAATGTGATGAATGTGTAACTAAAGTCGTACTCTTGGTACGAGTTGACGCTACTTCAAATAAGAGACGGCTAAAATCCGCTGATGTATCAGCAGGCTTGTCCATGGCAAGTGCCATTAGTAACAACAACAACATACACGGTTTTTAATGATCTCAAATATGATATAAATTTACTCACAACAAAAATAAAAGATACAAAAAAGGGAAAAGATATTTATCTTAAAGATTCAAAACAGTCTTCTTTGAATCCAGTTTCACATCTTTTCTATGCAAAAACTGGCATCACTTACTGGTTGATACTGGGACTTTAAGAGGTTTTCCATTCGGTTTCTTATGAAGTGAATAGATCATGAAGCAGTTGAAGGGAACTTCGTAAGAAAAGCTCAAGGCTGGAACCAATACAGGTTTCGAACTAGAGAAAAAAATGAGAATTACATGAATGTTAAATTACGCTAAATGAAACCAATATAGAAATGATGGCATTTGAATATATAAGAAACAATGTGATGTGTGAATATGATGTGAAATAAATGTGATGTGGGAATATGATGTGTAATAAATGTGATGTAGGAATATGATGTGTAATAAATGTGATGTGTGAATATAATGTGTAATTAAAGTGATGCGTGAATGTGATGTGTAATTAAAGTGATGAGTGAATATGATGTGTAATTAAAGTGAAATGGGAATATGGTGTGTAATAAATGTGATGTGGGAATATGGTGTGTAATAAATGTGATGTGCGAATATAAAACTGAATTTTTAACATACTCTATGTAACAAAATAAAGTAATGATCTATATGAAATAAGTAATCCCTATGTAGCAAAATAAAGTAATTACTTTATCTTGAGACAAATGCGACAAATAAATAATTACTTTTGAAAAATTTGCTTTAAATATACTGCTTTAGAGAGGAAAAATTAAGTTAAAAAGGAATTTTAACTAAGTGACCCATTTTCCAACTTGCAAAGTAAAAACTGTATATTTTTCGAGGAATGTTTCTTTTTTTTCACTTCCTGCAATTAGCTCACAGTCTCCCTATGTATTCATATCTTTTTCAAATTCTCAATCGTTAATAAAATACTTTTTATTCATCCAATCAAGTTCAAATACATTTTTTTAAACTTATAGCGGATGACGCTTCAGTTAAATACAGTTTTTTAAAATATTAATTCATTAATTAAATTAAATTAATTTTTAATACTTTAAATATAGTTTTAGCAACTTTTAACTAAAATTGAAATCAATAGGCAGTAGCTTAATCGGTAAAACGCATGGATTTCTGTATTTTTTATGTGAAATTGAAGAATGTTCAACGAGTTCAATTATTACGAAAATCAATAATTTTTTGATAAATTATTTATATTAATTGTAATTATTTAATAAAAGTAAATAAATAAAAATTTTCTTTGTTGTCCTCAACAGGAATTAAATTTAGATTATGTAAAGTAAACCAGAAGCTTTATCATATTATACTGCTCATGTCCAACCTTAAAAGTTTCCTAAAAATTTATCCAAAATTCAATAGCATCAAATTATAATTAGAACAAATGTATTGAATTAGTCCCAAATGAAATTCAACACTACACATATATTTATTACAAATCTCCAATTATTGAATTTTTCCACTTTTAACCCTTTCACCGTCCTCTCCTGCCAGCGAAAATTTCTCCCCAGTGATCTTCTATTTTTCGCAGCTTTAGAACGATTAAAAATAAAAATTCGAACAAGTAAACATTTACAAAGCGTTTCAAACATTAAAGTTTTAAAACTTCATTCCTGTATGAATACAACTGAAGAATTTACCAGAGGTCCCTTTCACTTCAACCATCTTGTTCCCATTAATAGAAAGGAAAGTGTGTCGGAACGCCTTACACAACAGGCCTTAGAAGACATTAATAAAATCCCTAAATGCAGCATTAAACTGTATGCTGATGGCACCAAAATCGACAATTTTGCAGGCAGCGGCATCTGTACTGTAGCTACTCAAACTAGTTTTTCTGAATGCCAATGAAATCCAAACTTCTGTTCCGTTTTTAGAAGCGAACTACTAGCAATCGATGAGGGACAAGACTATTCAACACGAAAATAATCATATTAAGCTTTGAATTCTTACTGATAGCCGCAGCTCAATAAAACACCTTAATAATCTGACCTATGTTGGTGATGAAGCAAGTTTGTCTATTCTTCAGAAGGTGAATCCGATTTCACTTCAACATGACATTCACTTCCAATAGATCCCGTCTCATGCGGATCTACTTGGTAACGAAATAGCAGACAGGTTTGCAAAGAAAGGAAGCAGCTTAGCGACTTCATCTTCAGCTGAACTCACATACTAAGAACTCTTCTCTCAGGCGAAATCTCTAAATAAGAATTGGATGGCACTCCCTTCTCATAATCAGAATAGGGTCAATATGCCGGACCAGTCCTTAATTCTCTCTGTGAGAGAAAAATCAACACTTGTCTGTCAGGCCTTGCCAGAGGCCACCTTAAATGCTTTTTCTTTTTCTTTTCTCGGGATGAAAACTCCAAGCCTCTTTGCTTGAAATGTCGCCAATTTCAGGCCTCTGCTGAGCATATTCTAGGCCATGAGTTCCCAAACTGAGGTTCGCGAGCAATTATTGAATAGGCCGTGAAATGTAGGACGGATTAGAACCTTGCTCAGCAGTACGCGTCCGCGAGTTTTCTTTATCTTTCTGTTGTTGTTGCTGTTAACTCTCCTTGCTGTAGCTGTGGAGAAATAGGATCTCCATTTCACTATGCCACAGAATCCCCCCCCTTTTCAGTTGGTAATCTAATTCCACTGTAAGTTCAACCCATAATCACCATTTGTTTCAGTATTCTTGTCTCCTCTATCCAGTTATGACTTCAGAAAAAATTGAACAGATTCGTGTAAGATTTGACACCGATGGCATTCTCTCTGGAAATCCCTGAATGGGTTATCGCGTCTCTCTCTTTTTTCCTTTAACAAATTTTTCCTTCTTTATTTTTTCTTCTTTTTTTTCCTTCTCTTTCTCCCATCTTGTGCTCATCCAACTGGTTAGATAACTTAGCGTTATAGGCACCGGGGACACAGAATGGCGTTATGTTATGTTGTTGTTGTTATTCATGGCACTTGCCATATTGTACAAGCCCCCCGCTGATACATCAGCATATTTAAGCCGAAAGGAGCGTCTCTTGTTATTGAAGTAGCGCCAACTAGAGCCTAGAGTACGACTTAGCTACACACTCACTGCATTCACTTGTACAACCCTTTTTTACTGGGGGGGGCACATTCACACACCTCACAGATAGCACATAGAAGAATAGCCATGCCCGAACAGGGACTCCCAGAACACGAGGAAGACGTGCTACCTCTGCACCAGAAAGCCGGCTCTTTATCTTTTTACCGAGCGGACGCTTTCACTTACAGACAACCGTATAGTTTGCCACCTTTATTCATAATATCTTTATACTGACGACAGTAAGTGAAAGAGCAAATGCAGGGCTGGGCTGTACAGCCGTGTGAAGGGGAGGGGTAGAACCTGGTACCTGGAAACCATCCTTGACTGTTTGATGAAGCTATGAAATTCCTCCTTCCCTTCACAACCTCATGCCTATGTGAGGCCGGATTTTCGGCTATGGTCAGCATTAAATCTAAATACCGAAATAAATGGGACGTATCAAATTCACTGCGATTAAAAGTAACTAAAATTGATATTGATGCTAAAACTGTAATGACAAAAACATAGAAAAGAAATACGTAACTTCCTATTGAAATTAATTTTTGTAGATTATTTAAGCATCAAATAAAAAATATAAATATACAGGGCCCGCCTTAGCCTAGTTGGGACCCGGGGTAAAAACTTCCTCGGAGCCCCTCTGCTTTACTATTTTAGTAATGAAGAACATTCATTAAAGAAGGAAATGTAAAATAAAATTTATATTCGATTTGGGTCGCCCCAATTATGTGGGGACCCGATACAACTGCCCCGTATGCCCTTGACTTATTCAGGCCCTGTAAATATATATATATATATATATATATATATATATATTCTTCTTTTATTTGAGCAGCAGTCCTCATTGATATTGGTAACACTTTTTTCATAGTGTCTGTTTTTAGAACTACATTACAATTTCAGTAGTTCCGCAACTCATGGTAGAGCATTACCAGTACCTATGTCCCCTTTTCTCTAAAGCAACCAATAGGTGAGTCTCAAAATTTTAGGTTTTTGTTAGATGGGTCGGAAATCAGTCAACTTTGGGAATTACTGTTCTAGACTGCTTAGGAATACTTTGAGAATAAATTTATTCTTCTCGCTTCTTCGTCATTTACTTTCTTCTTGTCTACTGTTTTTTGGATTTTGGGTGGACTAAGTCAGGCCATGTAGATTAGCAACAACTGCAACAAGATTTAAAATGTAGAATTCTTGAAGCACGTTTCGGGCCGCCTGTAAATGTTGATGTGTAGTTTGACCCCCTTCTTCGCCAAGCTGGTGATAATGCGCCAATGCTGGCAACCCTAGGTTTACTTTCTCCTTGCTCGGAAGAACTGACCTGGGCTCTCGTCTGCGATTCATAGATGGCGAGTTGGCGATTTTTGAAAAGTGTGCCAACAGGGGGTTAAACTACAATCGTACCGTCTCAGTTGAACTGGCAGACGTGTTGCGGACAACGAAGGGGTTAAACTGATATACAGATGCTGAAAGAGAATTATTGGGTTGAAACCATATTTGAGTAATATGCGTATTCACTTACGAACATTCAGTTTCTTCGTCATCTGTCTCGATTGTACAAGTATCCACCAAGTCCTTGTATTGGTGTCCGAGTACTTGTTGTTCGTAGCGAGAGAGATGCCGGAAGAAAGCTTTGTCGCTAAAAAGGGGAACCTGCAAAACAAGCCAAAAAAAGACTGCAGTCAGGGAAGGAGCAATTAAACAATATTTCAGCACTCTGCCAATTAGACTTCAAATTTCTTCTAAAAGCAAAGTTGAACGTGTTAGTTTGTTTATGTACAAAAAATGTACCACTACAAATTTGTGTTCATAATTTGAATAAAGTTAAAGAAAAATTGAATAGAAATAAAACTGATACCATTAAAAAGTCAGTTTCGTGGAATTTTAAAGTACTTGTGTTTGGGTGCCCCAATCCTCTACAGGCCTGCTTATTTGTCCAGAGCAATTAAATTTCAAAGAGATAAAATTTGGACAATAATAATGTTCGGGCCCATTTTTATATTTTATCTTTTTTATTGAAGTTCGAGCATATTTAAAAATTAAACGAAATCTCAATTTTTATGCGCTAACTTTCAAAAATATTATTCAGCAAAAATTATTTTTATGTCATTTTAAAATTTAAGAAAAATGATTGTTTGATAGTAACACATAATTTGCCGTGTACCTTTTTCCTAAATTCAAATAATTTTTAATAATATTTTCTAGTCTGATTTTTAATAACACTTTCAGTGCTGGAAAAATAGAAAAATCATCTTCATTGTTCTTTCCAACATTTACCCCCTTAATTGGTTTATTTTCCTTACAATCTAATAAGATGACATCTTCTGTTTTGGGAATATATTCTTATTTTGATTAAAATGGAAATCCATGGAATACTTTAACTTATCTACGTATTCAAAGTCATTTTACTATTGAATTATAATTGTTATGAATTAGATTATTTTTTGTTTACAACTATCAAAATTCGATAAATCGATGCACGTACGGCGTACGGGCAAACCGGTTAAAGGGTTAAAAGCGCGATTATAAACTTTTTTTAAATCCAAAAAAGGTTTTTATTCGTTATTTGTACAGTTTAGATTGAAGAATGAAAACAGAGAGTTTTTGAACTACAAATGACAACATATAATTAAAAGACTGATTATCTTTTAACAGTTGGACATTTGATGGCGTTTTGAAGCAGTGGGACACGAATCCATTAGAAATGTTTAATTCAAAATAAACGAAATTTGTTTAATGATTATTAAAAATGTAATTCTTTATTCAATTATTACGGTTATTCAAATTTAATGGTTTGTTAAATTATATAAAAAAATTTAATTGAAATTAAACAAATTCACTGTTCCCGATGCCCCAAATGATTCCTAAAATCGGCTAGGAAAATATAAAAAGAATAAATCATGCTTGAAATTTTGAAATAAGACAACAAAAAAGAACTCAAATATCTTATTTCTATTAGATTTCGAGCCAAAGAATATGAAATACAGTTTGCGAATGAACAAAAAAGTGAATCTTGAAAAAGTAAGATTTAAAAGAGATAAAAAAGGAATATTTTTACCTCTACACTTATAATATACTTCCACATTATATTACCACTTCACAGATGGCCAAACATGGTTTAGTGCTTATGTATTGTAGAACCGAACGGTTTCTACCGGCATCAATAAATGTATTATGTAAGCATTTGAAATGGCATTTTTTTCACTAATTTCCGGTTGGTTCCAGTTTCTTTTTCATGACAGAATTTTGATCTTTTCCAGCAATAATTTCCGAAATTACAACAGTATATATATTTTTTATTGTTTTTAGATCGGTCTGAGATGTGAATGATCTCTAATATCTCGAGCTATATTTTGTTGTCTGTCACGTTGTTTTCTCAATGAGAACATGTGAGGATAAAAAAATAATAAAGATTAATTGAAATCTGCAATGCATATTTCATCGTATCGTGTCAAAATATAATTTCTCGAACAGGCCAAGCACCACGTGCTCGTGAGAGTTAAGTTACATTTTTATTCAATTTAATCGTTTCATTGAATGAGTCACTTTAGTAGTGCAAACGATCCAAAAAACTTTGTCTAGCATTAATTGTTTTTTAAAAAAATATCACATTTTCTATTTATTTCATTTCGTATAGTCACATGCTCAAAATGACATTTTTCTAGATTTTATTCGCTGTAGTCATCAACTTATTTTTTTTAATCAGAGCTTTTATAAATGCGATGACAACGGGTTATTAAAAGCTGCTTTTTTTGAGACGCTTGTGCAGATAATTAATTTTTTTATTTTTCACCTACGGATTTTTGTTGACGCCTGAAAACCTCATTCCCAAAACAATATCATGTTCTGACATGGTAATAAAAGAATCTAATCAGTAGCAGAAATATTATTTAAAATGAAGCTATTGCCGAAGATAAATTGTCAAAGTTAAAATATTTTGGAAAAATGCGTGTATAAAATTTGTTTTTAAGTGGCTAGTAATGCTTTTATATAGTTTTCATAACCCTAAAAATAAAGAAATAACATTATTCAAATTTTAAATTCTAATATCCACACATTTGATAAAATCAATTCCATAAATAAATTAAATTATATGAATTAGCGTAATTTTTCCTGTCCATGGTCGTAAAAGGAATTAATATTGATTTCCTTTTTGTTTTTAAAAAAACGTATATCACTTTTATTCTGTAGCCTTAGACAAGATTTCACGAAAAAAAATGGTTGTTAATTACATTTTTTGTACAGTAGTATTTTTATA
The DNA here is from genome assembly GCA_026289955.1 of Argiope argentata. NCBI lineage: Eukaryota > Metazoa > Arthropoda > Arachnida > Araneae > Araneidae > Argiope > Argiope argentata. The sequence continues at coordinate 1,750,687 of JAOUZG010030345.1, read as the reverse complement.
TTTCAGCATATTAAATGATAGATTTTGACTATTTACACCATCAAAATAATAACGTAATGTAAAAATGGGGTGGTAAAATTCAATTATGGATTTCGTACATAAATTTATAATTGAATGAACTTCATTAATCTCAATATTCCACTTTTGTCACTTGTCGTCATTTATCACCAAAAATTACATTTTAATAAAGTATGTATTGTTTAAAAAATGAAGAAGCAAGTTTAAAAAATAACTCAATCAAAAATAAATTAGATTAACATAAATTAAATACTTATTACGCATATTAGGTAAATCGAATTAATATTTATTAAGCAAATTAAGTAAATCGTTTGATATTTGCTACGCAGATTAAGTAAATCGAATGATATTTATTAATTAGATTCAGTAAATCGAATGATATTTATTAATTAGATTCAGTAAATCGATTGATATTTACTACGCAGATTAATTAAGTCGATTTATATGTATTACGCAGATTAAGTAAACCTATTGTATCATTATTAAGTAGATGTATTGTATTATTAAGTAGATTCAGTAAATCGATTAATATATGTATTATATAGATTAAGTAAAACGATTGATATCTATTGCTTATTATTCGCCTTTTATTAACAGCAGATTCGATATGAATATTGATTGTGTTTCATTTCAATTGCATTTCTTGTGCAGAAAATGATTTTCATGATCCCCTCAGCAAAGTATTTTTAAGCATCAAATTGTTACAGATATTAAAACCGAGTTATCTTAAAGACCTTACACTTGTTCATTTTCATTATATATATTTGAACTTTCCTTAAATTATCGGATCCCCTGATATCAACGTGCTGTTAAAAGAGTGGCTATCTTACTAACATTTCTTCTAATTGAGCTTTGAAGGAATTTCACCTTTTTACGTCTTATGCTAACTCAGGAGCAGACTATGTCTTCTTCCTTAGTTTCCAATAATGCTAGAAAATTATGAAATTAAATATTAAATGAAACAATCGAAGTGTTTTAAATTTCCTTGTAACAATGAAATTCCCTACTAAGATATTACAAATTTTTAGCAACCAATATTCAAGAAAAACTTTATCTACAACAAAAGGATTGAAGACAAAAAGAAAATTTTAAAATTTAAAGATAGTGTAAAATCAATTTTTAGAGTAATAAAATTTTTTGTCTTTAATTTTAAATCAAATTTAAAATTTCCAAAAAAAATCGCTGCTTGGGACAGATTTACAATTTTTTCTATTTTACCAAATTTGGTAACTCTTGATCAAACGTTAAACGTCCAATTATTAATAGAATTTGTGTTTATATTAGTGCTTAAGTGTTTTATTTCAAAGTTAAGAGAGAAAATATTATTTTTAATTCGATTACTGATATTGATAATTATTAACAGATTAAAGACCGAGTTTTCTCGTGTTTCACGTCTCGTTATACTTTAACGCTGTCTTTAACGTGTTAAAAACGAGCTTCATACCTTTTTCGTTGTGTTTACGAGATTACAATATTCCGCGAAGTGCACGCAAAACTGAGGATCAGAATCCGGAGTACCGCAATATTCTGGATACCTTTCACAATAAGGGGTGGAACGAATCCTGAAAGAGCAAAATCATTTTACATAAACATCTTCTTCTTTTTTCAATTTTTAAATAGAAAATGTTACGATTTCAGGTAAAAGATAAAGATTAAAATGAAACCTGCTATGCATATTTCAATGTATCATGTCGGAACATCATTTCTTGAAAGGCCAAGCACCACTTGCTCGTGCAAATTAAATTGTATTTTTATTCACTTTAATCGTTTCATTGAATTATCACTTTAGTAATACAAGCGATCCAAAAAACTTTGTCTCGCATTAATTGTTTAAAAAAATATCAATTTTCCTATTTGTTTCATTTCACATAATCACGTGCTCAAAATGAAATTTTTCTTGGTTTTATTTGCTGTAGTCACTAACTTAATTTTTTTAATCAAAGCTTTTGTAAATGGAACTACATCCCGTTATTAAAAACTGATTTTTTGAGATGCTCGTACAGATAATAATTTTTTTTCGACTACGGATTAAAATGTTTATTTTTCGCCTACGGATTTTTGTTGACCCCAGAAAACCCCATTCCCCAAACAATATCGGGTTCTGACACGATAATAAATAAAAAAATCTCTACGACTGTATAGATCTCCATGACCATTTTTCGCCTACATACACAAGATTTCCAAGGCAATTTTTCGTCAACGGATTTTTTTTATTTTTCGCCTAAGGGTTTTTTTTTCACGCCACAAAACCTCATTCCTAAAACAATATCATGTTCTGACATGATAAAAAATGTTTTAATGATTTTTGAAATATTGATAAACTTTTCATGATTTAATTAAATATTTGTTTCTTCAATTGATGTCTTATAAAAGAAGATAAAAAAATAATGTTATTTTTAGAACAACTAGAAATACGAAAAATTAAAAAATCAGTAATTCCTTTTCGTTTGAGTTTTTAATTCTGAAAATTTTAACTTCATTTTGAGAAGTGAGTTGACTTTTTCTCATTAACCGAAAACAAAAATACTCCCAATAGAAAATTACGAGGCAATAAAAACTTTTTTCCTAACTGCCACTATAATTTAACCATTTAAAAACACATTTTTAAAAAGAAATTTCAATCAAATATTTATTTAATTGTTAAATATCCATTATTTATAATGAAGGTAATTAAACATACATTTCTTATTTGTTCTTTATAAAATTTAACTAGACATCGTCTGACTCTTTTATATGGCCAACATGAGGCCTTTTTTTTACTATTTCATCATGTCAGAACATGATATTGTTTTGGAAAAGAGGTTTTCAGGAGTCAACAAAAATCCGTAGGCGAAAAATTAAAATTTTATTATCTGCACGAGCATATAAAAAAAATCAGCTTTTAATAACACGTTGACATTACATTTACAAAAGCTCTGATTAAAAGAAAATAAGTTAATGACTGCAGCAAATAAAACCAAGAAAAATGTCATTTGGAACACGAGATTATATAAAAAGAAATAAATAGGAAATGCGATCTTTTTTTACACAATAAATGGGAGACAAAGTTTTTTGGATTGTTTGCAAGACCAAAGTGACTCCTTCAATGAAAAAAAAATTAAAATGAATAAAAATATTATTTAACTTGCACGAGCACGTGGTGCTTGGTCGTTCAAATAATTATATTCTGACATGTGATACATTGAAATATACAAAGCAGATTTCCTATTTTAATTTTTTAATATTTAAGTACTGAATTCTCTCTTTTATTTTCCTTGTCTCTATTTTTTAAATAAAACTAATTAATGTTTAAAAAACACATTATATTAATATATGTTATTTTATTAAGTTATAAAAACTAATTAACTGTACTTAATAAATTACAAAACTAATAAACTTTTATAAATAATATTTATATAATTTAAATCTTATTTTGAAACATAAATGATGGAACAAAATTTTTTTACTTTCGAATAGAATTTTTGTTATTATACTTACTCATTGATATTACATATTGTGAAGGCTGGCAACTCAACTTCTGCTGGTTGCACAACTTCGAGTTCTACTGTAGAGGGGTACTGTAGGTACATATCAAAGAATTTCCAACTCTGGATGACAAATCCAACTGCCAAAAGGACCCGAAACAGAAAACGAGCTTTCTTTCTCCAAGAGCTTAGTTTCCTGTATTTTGATTCCATGGGTTTAAAATCAGTTCCTCGATACAGACGAATATCGGTATTAGATGCATGAACACATTCTTTGTGATTCTTTGCAGGATAAAATTCCATGTATTTAATAATAATGAAAATAAGTGTCCTTAAAAATTGCACTCATTGAATAACATTTTAATAGAAAGAAATTATTTTGCAGATAGTATTTTTTTCAGCACTTTGTAAATCTTCCAAATTGTTAACTAATATCACAAACAAAAATAATTATAAAAAGTGAGTTCTTTATAGAAAACATGCAATATTTTAAAGATTCTTCGTTTTTTTTTCAGTATTTCAAATCAAAATTCAAATTCATCTTTCTTTTTGCGTTAATATCGAGTAAAAATTGTTACTTTGAAATTATTTTCAGCTTCTATTTCGCTTCAAAATATTTTCCTTTCAAAAACAAAACAAATTTTTTTTAAATATAGTAATTATCTAACATAACATGTTAAGCTGAATTCCAAGTAACTTTATTGTTTTTGAGCAACCAAATGGAACTTAATCGTTTTTGAAATGGTAAAACGTCTAATTTTCAGAATTCCACGTTTGTTAAACACCAAATGCAAAAATTCTTCATTTATCGAAGCAGATGAAGTATCCATAATGTTATTCTTCTAGTAAACAAAACAAGGTTTGTCTATTGATCCTACAAAAAAAAAAACACTTTTCCTCCTATGGAAGAACAAAATGGCTGTTTTCGACTAAATAATGCAAACGATACGTTTTTCTCGCTTTCAGCAATTATCACGCACTTCAAAAGCTTTGATAGGCATTCGTCAATCTTTCGGAAAGAAGAAATACCACTTGTCTTTCTTTGCAGGTGGTCTTTGTCTAAAGTTTGTATCGATTGCAGCTCATCGATACAGTAATTCAGGAAAATATTGAAATAAAAGGGTGTGGAGTCTTCAATCAAACACTTGATCATTTGTTCTGACGGATTTAGTCTTTGCATTATCTCTAGTGAAATAAGTGTTTGCTTATTCTAGGCAAAAAGAACAAAGAAGCATATGAACATTATTCTATAAAATCTTATGCAAGGAAAACTTTTTTATATATTATCTATAAAAGTAATCGTTTCAATTATGGTATCCTAGTTGTAGAATCTTGATTTGGATTGTAGCGATATTGGCTTAGTGGCTATGTTCTCACTGAAACTATAATAACTTTAAAGGAAGAGGAGTGACGAACAGAGACCGTCTACCGTATGTATTTTCTTTGCGCTTGTCAACTCTTTCTTTTCTCAGATAATTCGAATCCAGCCAACGCCAAAGTTTCTGTATCAAAGATAATAAAATTTCCTAACATTTAAAAAAAACTCCATAATGACAGCTTCTTTTCTTAATATAAAAGTGACCTCGCTGAATTGAGGGCAGTTATGGAAATATATGCTCAAATATTCTTAGGAAGTTCTGAGAAATTCTCCCTGAATCTCCTTCTAACCCATCTCGGCGAATATCTCTAACGAACAAAGTATGCACCCACGGGTATTCAATCACCTTTAACGGATTAGAGAGGAAATTTCTAAATCATATTTAGAATTACTGAAAGCTTATTATCCTTATTAGACTTATTATCCTCCTAACCCAACTTGGCGAATATCTTTAATGAACAAAGTATGGAACACGGGTATTCAATCACATTTAACGGTTTGGAGAGGATATTTCTCCATCATATCCAGACTTATTTAATGCCCGCTGAAGTTTCATTGAATGTCATTTGAGGCCCTAGAATAGTTAAATCATTTTTGTTGGAATTCGTCATTTTGCTGAATAAACAAGATAGATTGCTGATGTGACGCTATTTTCGACGTATTTTCGCCTATTCAAAGTTAAATTCTCAAATAGAAATATAAAAAGGGCAACATTAATATATTAAACTAAATTCTTAGATATAATACAACTAATATTTTTGTAAAGTCTGCCAATTTTGGCAACCCTGCTCACCTCTGATAGCAATTTCGCTTGCCTAACTTAGAGGAGAGCGAGGGTGAAGAGAAGTCGATCTGAGATAGAAGAGGCGGATGATGATGTGATAGTTTTGTGTTTCTTTTGTATTTTTGTTTTATGTTTGTGCTGTGTCGCTATTTACATGTAAATAAAAATTTGGGACTAAAATTGGATGTGATCACTTTCTCTACTGCTTACACTAAAGAAATCTCACGCAAAATGGTTTTTTTACAATCTTATTAAATGTAAGAAAAGAATTTTATATCTAAAAATAAGACACACGATATTTATTCTTTTTTTTAAAAAAAAGAAGTATATAAACTGTTTTAATTAAATGACAATTCTTTTTAATATCATATAATATTTAAAAATATACATTTTATTATTCATACGCGATATGGTTTTTCTGTCTATATTTCCTAAAAGCGTATCAACTGATGTTGTCTATCTGAAGAACATGTAGGAAACTTCGGGTTAGCAACATGTTTCTTTTATTATTTGATTTAAAAAAATAGTGACTATCGAAGAGTTTCTATCTCAGGTATATGTTGGCAGCCCTTAAGGAGTAAATTCCATCCTTTAACAACTAATAATATCCCTGCCAAAAGATTTCAAAATATTACTAAGTGTAACTTGTTATTGCAGACTTTGAATACTAATTAGAAATTACAGTACATCGAGCTAAATATTCAACTCAGAGTTAGTGGGATTTATTTGGAAGGAGGGGAAATTTAATACGAAATTTTACAATAGGATCTTTAGTTAAGTCCATCCTCTCCGTTAAAATAAGTTTTATTAATTGTTTACTCCGTCACTGTTTTTTTTGTACGCCATATTAAATATTCTATATTGTATTCTTCAATTTCTATTATTCAAACTATTCTATCTTCACGAATCTTTGTATTTATAACTTTTGAAACTAACTCAGTAATGATTTCGTTTTCTATTTCGTAAAATGCGTTCGATGTTGCCCCATAATAATTTACATTAAAGCAATTACGTAAACCAGTGGAAGTGGTCTCCTCAAAAAGGTCTCACGTCCCCTTTAACAAAGGTGTTATAATAACGAAGCTCTTGCATGGCATTGTCGTGTCAACCTTTGGCCTGAATTTAGTATTTTTTTTCTGTACTACTGTATCATTTTTGGCGAGTTATTTGGCGATTAAGCACTGGTTTGCAGTTAATAGCATTTAAAAATCGAATCTGTCTTTTAGAAGCGTTTCTTCCAATCGGTTGAAACAAAAAAAACTTAAAAAGCTACACATGAATTCACAAAATCCCATGCCAGATTTATAATATAGTTAACTGCGTTTATGAGTTGTCGCGTTCATATGCTTCTGAAAATACAGGCTGACAGACGGTCGTCTCCTCATTGCATTTGGTTGAATGTTTGATGGGATTCTACACTATTGCTGTTATTGCAAACGGCACTTTCCATGGACAAGCACGCTGATGCATCAGCGAATTTAAGCCGAACGAGCATCTCTTGTTTTGAAGTAGCTCCAATTAGGGTCAAGCGTACGACTTAATTACCCATTCATCCCATTAGCTAGTATAGTCCCTTTTTTTTACACGGGGGTCACATTCTTGCACCTCACAGAAGAACAACCTTTCCCTGACAGGGATTTGAACCCGGTAAGTCCAGATCACAAGGAAGGCACACTATTTCTATGCCAGTACGCCTGCAGTCTACACTATAGATGTTAAATATTTGTGCCAAATCTTATCTATCCAGCTGTTTTGATCTTGTTCCTATCTTGTTAACTTATATTCGAACAGCCTGACAGAGACACTTGTGAACGGAATTTTCTCAACTTTTGAGAGAAATCTGCAAATTTCGTATCAAGATCTAATACTAAATTTCCTTGAGCTATCTTTGCCACAGACAGACAGACGGACGTGTTTCGCGGATTCAGGAAGATAAAACATGGAGATTCGTCTTGGGTTGAAATTTTGTGGCGATTAATGTACTCTCGCTACATTATAGCATCCGAATATAAGAGCAAGTGAAATAGGAAAAAAGGAATTCTTTGTTCTTCATCTTTCAGATCTAATCTGCATTACATTTAGGTAAAATAAAAGAAAAGAAATTTATAGACTAAAAATTCATAGACAAAAAATTTATAGACTGACCGAAGGTCAAATATTCCTTTAATATTCGGGAAAGGATAGCTTAAAAATACCTTCCTTTAAAAGATTCTCTTTACTTACCTCTGAAAATTCAAGAAAAAAATCAAGAAAAAAAAGGATTGTTTATTATTTATTTAAAAAAAACTCTGAATTCTCATAAATATAGGTAATTAAATATTTTGTATGTGAAGACATTAGGTTAAAACTTGTATCTGGCATAATTTTATCTGGTATTTTCTTGTGCACATTACCTAATATTATGTTTTATAATTTAAAGAACTTTAATTAGATTAATCTTGCTAGTTTTGCTTAAAAATTAAATCATTCATATATTTCATTCTTTGCTCAGTTTAAAAGAATATCTTGCTAACTTAATAGCAACCAATAATACACAATAGTATTGTAGCGTTCTCACTTTGAATTTCAACAACAAATATGGCAAGTGCCATATGTAAAAACAACAACAGATTGCAAAACATATTAAATTAAGTATTTGACTAGTTCAATTTCTTTGATTCATTCCATCCTCTGATAAAATAATTGTTTTCTAAACAGCATTTATCTTATCTCTTGAAAGTAGTTTTTTATGCAACTTTTCTACAAATCTGGTGAAAATATTAAGAATTCCTGTTCATGAATTGTTCAGATTTGAAATACAGAATTCCAGAAATAAGGAAATTCTTAATAGTACTGTTTCTAATAGAGCTATGAAGTATTTTATTGATTATTAAGTATTTGATTTATATTAAATATTTTGTGGTTTAGTTTAGTTATATTAACATCCTGTTGTAAAGCAACACCAGAGCTATTTCGGAATGGACCTGGTAATTTTGTACCTCTTTCAGATGACGAGGACGACACTTGAGTCGCCACCCCCTCTCCACACCACACTGCACCAGCAGGAGGACGTTTGGCCTGATGGATTTAACGAGTTACCGAGTAAGACCGAAGTTTGGGGAATGTCGGCTTTCACAGGTGAATGTCAACAAACACTCAATCGCTTGGTGCATGTCCGAAATATTTGCTAAATACCCTTATTTCTGACTTACGCCGGTAAATGTCGACATGCACCATGCACTAATGGTGAATGTTGAACATGTCCGATATTTATATTTTCTTTTCCGTATTTCAGTCGCAATAAATTTTTCGCCTCTCTTTCTGAAAGGAATGATTACGAACTTAAAACGTACAGTGCATTAAAAATTATGCGTATTTTATAATCAAATATTAATTCTGTTGTATAATGTTAATTTTAAATTAATTAATTAATTAATTAATTAATTGTGATTAAAAATAATTAAATTAATCAA
>JAOUZG010030345.1:1719706-1741581 GCA_026289955.1 Argiope argentata | reverse complement strand
AATTATTTGGTAATTCAGAAGTATTATCAAATAATTTATTTTGAATATCATTTACATCAATTTGTTTCCTCAATTAAATTGCTAATAAGTGTATTAAGTATTCAGATATCTTTGTAGTTTCAGTCTAATATTAACACAGTGTTATGAAATTTTCATCATAAAAATTGATTACAAATTAAGCATCATTTTCAATGCACTGTGTGGTTTAAGTTCTGAATCATTCCTTTTAGAAAGAGAGGCGAAATTTTTTTAAATAATTAAATTTTTTTAATTAATTTTAAAATTCCAAGCAGAACAAACGATTTGGCGGGAAACAGCCAGTCGCCTCTCGTTGGCTCCTCCTTTTTCGACATCCAGCAGAGCATATCTGTGATTGTCGACATACACCGGTGAGGGTCCAGAATGTACAAGAATGTAATGAAATATTCGATCTGTCACCGACGTATTTGGTGTTGGTTGACATTCACCGGTGAATGTCGACATTCTCCGATTTCCGCCTTTCAACCGCGGAAAAAGATATGATATTTTTCTCTTTACGTGCAACGGTCCCTTTTAAATGACGGTATTTCGGTAGAATCGAGTATCAAACTTAAAACCCTACATCTCACACGCCGAGACCTTACCACCAAGCCACCGTGGCCCCTTAAATATCTTATAGTCTAATAGCACTGACATTTGTAAGAGAAAAATTTGTTTAAATTATTACTCCTGAAAAAATCCAGCCTGAAAAGCCTGAAAAAATCCACTTTCACACTGCGCTTTTGACCAAGTTCTCCAAAAAGGCAGAACTACCAGACTTTGCAAGACAGATGACACTGGAGACTGTTCGTAGCATTCCTCATACTGCTCTCAAGATGTACACTGACGGCAGCAGGCGAGAAGATGGCGCAGCTGGCAGCGGAGTACATGCAGTGACTTCTGAAGGAACATTGGATCTCCGGATTAGAAATCCAAACTTCTGTTCCGTGTTCAGGTCGGAACTTTTAGCCATCCACAAGAGCCTACAACTGGCCGACTCCTGAATTATTTTCGATTTTAACGGATGGTCGTGCCTCTTTACAGCACCTATTGAACTGGAAGCAAGTGGGAGACTTAACGAGCATTAACGTTCTAAATGCCATCTATCGACTTACTGCAAAGCAGAGCACTCACTTTCAGTGGATCCCTTCCCACATCTTACTTGAAGGCAACGAGAGAGCTAACGCCCTTGCTGTGGCGGCTACCACTGATGAAGTTGGTATTGTCCACACTCTCACGTATGCGGAAATCTCCTCAATTGCAAAAGTGAAGGCAAATAAGCTTTGGCGTGTTCCTCCGAATAACTCCTGGTACTTTAGAGATTGTCCTGGAGGGGCTCTCCAGACCAGGGGTGATAGAAAACAAAGTACTACCCTCTCTTGATTCATCAACGGACATATTAAAGGCCTCACTTTTCTTCTAGGACAAAATGTATTTCTCGGACTGTCATTGGTGTAAGAGCGCTCCAGCTTCTCCCACTCATATTTTAAACTGTCTAAATTTTACAAAGCATGATATACTCAAAGTTTCAGTTCTATTTATGGACTTTTTGGAAACATTGGGTTTTATGAAGATGGTCTAGCGCTGCTGGGCGATCTGGGATTAGTAAAAACAGCAACAACAAGATTTGTTTATCGTTTCTTCTGTTGCCCTGTCAAACAATTATTATCAGTGACCCATCAATCTGATTGAAATGTAATTTTTTGAATTCCAATTTGCCTCTCTTGAACTTTTACAAGTATTTGCAACAGTAGCTATTGTGCTGATGACTTATAAGATTTCACTATATATATGGACAGATTAAGGTATATTTACCTCACAAATAACAATTAAAAAAAACTATTCTCCGTTTCGAGAGGCCGTGGTGGACTGGTGGCAAGGTCACGACTCGTGAGTCGTGGGGTTTGAGGCTCGAAGCCCGATTCCACCGGAGTACCGTCGTGTAAGAGAGTCTACTGCACGTTAAATGGGTCATGGCCAAACGCTCTCTCTCTGGAGTGGAGAAGAGGGTGCCAGCTCAGGTGTCGTTCTCGTCATCTGACCGCGGCTACAAAATATCGAGGTCCGTCCTAAAATAGCCCTAATGTTGCTTTACAACGGGACGTTAATATAACTAAACTAAACCCTCCATTCTGTTTTCTTCGTATAATATGTAAGGTAAGAATCGCACTTTAAACGCTTAAAAATAAATCAAAACTATCAAAAAAATTATACTGTATTGCAATATCGTTAGGTTTTATTTGCATATTAATTGCTTTTCAATCTTTTATTCTTGATGAGGCGTTTTTATTTTATAAAATTAACAAATTATTTTAGCAATATACGCGCAATGTCATTGAAATGACTGATACCAAAGGGAAAGTTGTAGATTGAATTAAGACAGAGGACGGATTCTTCTTTGTTTAAATAGAAAATTTTATACTTCTAAATTTAATACATCATTTTTAATGAAAATTAAAATGATATTTTATAAGACTAAATAAAAGTATCTTTTGTTGCTACATCATATTTCTTCATTATATTATTTATTTATTTCAATGGCAAATGAAACAATTTTCAAAAAAATGCATATTATGTTTTGGGGGAAAAGACTTAGCAATAAAAGTAATGATAAATTGACTACCATAATATTTTATTTAAAGAAAGTAAATGAAAGGCAACAAATAGTTTGACGTTACAAGCAGAAAATTAATTTTGATTTAATAGCCGCATTCTCTCTCAGTAACATCTGATCCATCCGTTGCATTATCTAGAATTAGTCCATCTTAGCACCAAATATTACTTCAAAATTCACTCTTCCTTCGCCATATATTTCTATTTTGTAGTAATAAGTTATAAGCAAAGAAATTCTTACTGACTGTAACGTTTTGGCCGGGTCTACTGGTGAGTAGTGCCGAAAACAAACTCAGGTCTTGGAGCAATAAAAATATATTTATTTCCAACTATAATACACATATATTTCGCACAGGTGCACATTCTTGATTAATGATTTTATGAATACACAGTTAATTCAGTTCAGAGTTCCGCTAGGGAAAGGTGATGTGCTTCAGATAAGTAAAGGAGTCTCTCTCGGAGGTGAAGAGATATGACGGAGTTCTGGAAACTCCCGCAAGATTCAGCCCGAGGTTCGGGATTTCTCTGCTCTTCGCTTTATCTGCTGTATTTACTGGAACGCAAGGTGATGAACTGGCTGGAAGAGCAACTCAGAAGACAGTTATTCAACTCATTGGAGGTCTCCCCAAAGCTCGGATGAGCTTTCACACTTCAGTCAGGACGCAAAAGTTCAAAAGTTCCGATGAACTACACGTGGGCTCAGCTACAGGGCGTGGCTGTCTACGTACTCTCCAAACTCTCTCCTGAGAATTTTACACAGAATTCCAAGGTGAATTCTATCTCCAATCACTAGCTTTGCCTTCGTCAGCTATGCTTGGCGCAGTATGACCAAATATGGCTCTTGCGCCAATAAAATATACAAACCAGCCAACCCTTCGTCAGTTGGCTTCCTCAGTCGGCTCCCCTTTTTATTTGAGTCTCATAGGTCGGCCTTGGGTGGCAAATGACCAGTCAGGATAATTCCCAACTTCCATTCGATTATCTCACCTAAGTTATCTTTCCAATCATAAGAGAGGGGAAAGCAGCGATTAGCAAAAAACATGTTGGCTCCGTCTTGTCTGCTGCATTTTTCTCAAAAAGAAAGGGATAACATCTGCCGCTGGTCCCCATTGTGTCGGCTTGAAGGAACGGCGTCTTTTATCTATTGACAGGGACACATCTGGTTCTTTCCCTCGTTGTTTGTCCTAACACATGTCCAGTTCAGTGAAGACCTCACAAGTCGCTAAGACACATTAGAGTGACGGCGATGCTTAGATTTGAATACCAGGTGTCTGCATATTTTGCATTTTACAAATTCCTCCACTATCTGTAATTTCCAGGTACAAAGTGTTGCTTTTCCGTGGGAACAGTTTGCTACATTACTATTTGTCGCTTAACTGAAGACATCAGACTACCTTTAGCTTGCAACAAATGAATAAAACTTTATCTCTATTTCTTGAGCAATACAAAAACTAACAATTGGTGCGACATCATGGCGAAAGAGTGATTTCCGATACCACGCATAATTCTAAATTTTTCCAGAGTGGAACTACTTTTTTTATTTTCTCTTATAAGAAATATAGAGAAAGTAGAGTAATTGTTCAAAAAATTCGAACTTCGAGATTTCCACAATCTTCACTTTTAAGATCTCCCTGAATTCGAAAAACACATTTTCAAAAAAATCTCGTCTTTCTGTCTGTGACTAAGATAATTCCAAAACACTTTGATCCAGTCTGATGAAACTTAGTATGTCTTTACATCAAATTTGTAGATTTCTATTAAACTTTGAGCGAAATCCGTCTGTTCGTTATAGAACTGAACACGGCAACCACAAAAACAAGATAGCTTAAGAGATAAAATTCGATATACAGAACTTATCTTTAGTACAGACGCCTGCGAATTTTGAGCGGAATCCAACAAAGGGTTGGCCGTCAGGTAATCTATGCTTTTAGAAACATGCAAACGCGATCATTCTAAAAACGCAGCAAACTTAATTAAATCTGATACGTGATCTTACAACTTTGTCTAGTTTTATAAAAAAATCAATCTGTTGTTGTTGTTACTTATGGCACTTGCCATGGACAAGCCCCCTGCTGATACAGCAGCAGATTTAAGCCGAAAGGAGCGTGTCTTGTTTTTGAAGTAGCGCCAACTAGGGCCAAGAGTACGAATTAATACACACTCACCACATTTGCTTGTTCAGCCCCTTTTTACAGGGGTCGCCGTCACACACCTCACAGATAGCACACAGTGGAACAACCATGCCCGAACAGGGACTTGAACCCGAAACTCCCAGAACACGAGGAAGGCGTGCTACCTCTGTGCCAGAAATCCGTATTTGTTTCAATCTGTTGGAAAAAAAACCAATTTCGCTTTTTTAAAAATATTTTTGACCGAATTCCAGAGATTAATCACAAAAACACTCGATAGATTTAGAAAAAAACTAAATTCATGCCAAAAGTTAATATTTTTTTAATACGCACACCAATGTTCACATGGATAACATCTTTATTAGAGAGTATACAAGAAAGTTTTGGGGGGACCACTACTACTAATTCTAGAGGCAACTGTTCAATTTAAAAGCATGTAAAATATTTATCTTTTATCTTTAATGATCATTTTAAACTGTTGATATATTAGTTTTGTTCAAGAATCAATGAATACTTTTGTCTACTACATTCTCGTAGATTATATTATACTAAGTTTTTAGGGTAAAAATTTATATATGAAGAACATTTTGGATTGAAATTTTCTTATTTAACTTTTTTTTCCTAATACGCCATTTCACTTTTATAGCTTTTGCATTTAATTCATATATTGATAATGAGAACATGTCCACTTTACAGTGGAAAAAAAGGTGCAGTAGCTTCTGAGATTATGGACCCATGAGCACACGAGGGCAGAAGTATGACTTCCAGCTCATATGAAGATGACGCACACTCATCACATTCGCTTGCACAGCCCCTTTTTATAGCACATTCTCACTCCTTCCAGATAGAACACAGAACAACAACCATGCCCTGACCGGACTCAATTCAGGGATGCCTAGATCAGGAGGAAGACGTGTTAGCTCTGTGACAGGACGCTGGCAATTCATATATTTATATATTTATTTGCCGGCTTTCTGGCACAGAGATACCGCTTCTTCCTCGTTTTCTAGGCGTCCCAGGTTCGAATCCCGGTTCGGGCATGGTTGTTCTGTGTGCTATCTGTGAGATGTGTGACAGTGCCCCTCAGTAAAAAAAGGGCTGTGCAAGCAAATGTGGTGAGTGTGTAGCTAAGTCATACTCTTGGTCCTAGTTGGTGCTACTTCCAAAACAAGAGACACTCCTTTCGTTTTAAATCTGCTGCTGTATCAGCAGGGGGCTTGTCTATGGCAAGTGCCATAAGTAACAACAACAACATATATTTATTTAGAATGATAGAAAACGTTGTGTTCAAGAAGTTTTTCCGTATTTCTTTCAAGCATGTGAATATAATAACCCATCCAGTGATGCACATTCACAAAAAATAAACAACTTAAGATAATAGTCCGACAATACAAATGACATTTCTGACCAAAAGAAAAAAACACAGACAACAAGATAAAATACTTTATTGCTTTTTATTGGGTGTTTCAGCTCCGGCGGCATTCGTGTGGTATACGGTGCAGAAAGAAGTCTTGGAGGTACCTCGGAAGTGCTCGGAGTCCTTCCTTAATTTCTGATGGATCCGGTGGGCTTCGAGCGGAAGTGGAACACCGGACACTCTTCTCTTCCGTAACAGCCATGTCCTCTTGACTAGGGAGACCAACTTAAATAGGTGTAACTCGAGGAAATCGTATACTGTCAGCAGGGAGATGCCTAGCCACAGGCCCACGTAACCACCGATAAAGCTCAGGATGCCAATTGGCTGCAATAAAGTATCAATCAGTATGATAACAAGGATAATATAATTG
The DNA here is from genome assembly GCA_026289955.1 of Argiope argentata. Classification (NCBI taxonomy): domain Eukaryota; kingdom Metazoa; phylum Arthropoda; class Arachnida; order Araneae; family Araneidae; genus Argiope; species Argiope argentata. Next base: position 1,735,034 of record JAOUZG010030345.1, on the reverse strand, counting down.
AAAAATATCACTGTAATTTTACAAATATTGTTTTCGACAACGCTTTCAAAATGAACAATAATCAAAAGTTATTTGGTCAAATTAGAACAACCTTCTCATTCCTATGATTATTTTAGTTTATTTATCTGAGAATATTGGAGTATATATTGTTACGTTTTTAACGTAGCGGGTTCGGATTGAATGGACTTTATTTGAGGACAGCACAAACAATTTTATCTGTAGCTATTTACAGGTATTTACAGGATGACTTGATAAAGTAAAACTTCAGAAAACACAATCCAGCAGTAATCAGTCACTTACAGCGTAAATGCAAGCCTTACGCACAATAAACACTGTCTGCAAAACAGCTATTGTATAGCACAGCAAACAGTAAATCACAGCGAGCTCAATAACACAACGTTAACAGCAAACGCAAACACAGCTCACTAATATTAAGCGAGAATCCGGTAGTCCACTGAAACACTTCTCTTCCTTGAGAGAAGAACTGCCGAATGCGGTAGCCCGTCTCTTATATAGCCGGGCGAAAGCGCCGAGAGGCTTCGAAAATCACAGAGATAAAACGCGGCGCAGGCCATAATTGTCTCGGAGTTACCAGAATATCCCTCTCGCCAAGTCAACTCGACTGGCGCGAAGCCCTTTGTGAAGCGCCGCCAACGTTTTCACCTTCGGCGCACGTTTCGCCCGCTTGTAACAATATATTCCTTTTTTCCAAAAATAAGTAAAATTCCTTACTTCATCCTAAATGAGAAAGAAAACCCGCGTGTTTGTAAGGAAGTAATATGCGAAAAAGGATTCAAATCAGACAACTTATGAGAATTTTCAGGAACTCTTTCTGCACCCCCAAACAAATATGAGCGAGCGTCTCGAATAAACAAAGCACGCACCACAGATACCCAATAAGACAACGCGGAGGAAATTTCAAAATCAAATCCAGACAAAACTCAGGCATCACCGTAGTTTCGTTGAACGAACGTTTAGGGGCTTTTAATATTACTAGAATCAAATATCAATGATTATTAAGAAAATGCATGAATAATGCTTAGGTATACGAAATTGTAGAATTTCTATTTCTTATGAAGTCACAATTAAAAACCACCATGATGTGATACATGTATTTATTGATTTGCAACAAAAAATAATCATTCTATTCCAAAAATGATAAAAATTTTACGTAAACTAAAGAAATAACAGAAAATAGATTAGAATTAAATCTTGCTATATACAAGTAAGAACAAATAAAATCAAAAATTTCATTATATGTGAAAATTTTCATGATTATAGAGTTGTATAATTTCTTTAAGTTATTATATTGTCAACATTATGCCTGTTATATCGGCGTTGTTTCTTTAAAATAACACAAAATATATCTGATGCCTGAATTAATTATTAATTGATACAATAAATATCATTAAAAACATGCCTACCTCAAATCTTGGTGTATACTTAAATGTAGTGATCTCCAAATTTTCGAATATAATATGAACCAGTGTTGCACATCTGTAAAATATATTAGTTTTCAATTACAATTGAAAATGAATTAATAAACGTTTTATGCAGATTTTCAAAAAAAAATCTTTAAATATTCATCTAAAACTTAATAGTTACACACTCGTTTGCCAAAAGTTGCTCCAGTGATCAAAGCTTTTGAATATCCAATATATTTGTATGGATATTGACAGTTTTTACTTTTATATGATTTAAATCATTTATACTAGTGAAGCTTCTTTTGAGATAAATAAAACTAAGGGTATCCCTTCCCCCACTCCCACCCTCGCGCTTATTCCTTTCATTCCATTGTTATTCTTTTCGAATTACAAAGGTTCGTTCCGTTCGCTTACCATATTGCAAAGCAGCTCTGTTTATAACAAGAAACTATAAATATATTTATTACTAAGAACAAGTTCAAATTATTTAAACATCAGGAGATGCTAAAGTAATTTTTATTAATAACTGAAAAATAAATCATCAATATTTGAAATTAAAATTTTTTGGTAGCAGAGAGAGATATGTGTAAACGTCAGAGAACAAAAATATACATTTCTAATATATTAAAAATTCAAATTTGAATCTATTTCTTCTCTCAGTTTTAATGAGATTTATTTCTTTAAAATGGGTTAACATAACGTTAATGAAATTAAAATAATAGCAAAAAACGTAGGGAACAGTAATAAAATTACTTTAATCATGCCAATCAACTTTGATGAATCAAAGTTGATTAGCATGATGGTTTTGATAATCAACTACATTTATTATGATTTTGGTAATCAGCAACTATCATCACTTTGATAAACAGCTACATCTTATCATTAAAAAATACTATATTATTTTAAATTATTTTTGAATAATAGTTATAGAGCATGTTGAGTTATAGTTGTTGTTTCTGATCCCAGACTGTATAGCTGCGCTATACCACTTCCATTAAATCAAAGATGTCTAAAAAGTCCAAAAACAAAAGCGGATCCTTTAAAACTTCAAAAATAATGAAATTCAAACATTTATGATTAAGATTGGGGAAGGCTTGATCTGTTTTGCACCAAGGACATTCAGCAAAGGTCCTCCGGCCATGTTGGAGGATGACAGATTTGGCATGTCCACTCAAAAAACGAGAGAGCCGTTCTAGTAATACTTGGACAGTGACCCCAAGCAGACTCTTACCAAAGTACCAAGGGTGAGTAGGTGGGATTTAATGCATTCCGACTCCATCTTTTTGATAGAGGAGATTTCAAAATAAGTTAGTATTACATCACCATGAAATGTGTCAGCTGAAGCTGTTTTTAGCTAAGTTATCAGCTATCTAAATACCATTTAAACCAACATGTGAGGGGACCTACTGAAAGTGTTCTGCAGAGAGCCTGGCAAAAAAGTCTAAGATAGTGCATCTTGAGTAGTTAATTTAACTACAAATTAGCGAAATTAATTGGCAACGAAAACTTGGCGTTGCTTTTATGATTCAAAGACTTTGTTTTGTACTCAAAAACGTTTTTCAATTCGTTCAGTTTCATTGATTCGGACCTAATTTTCGTACAAATAATTCTTTAATATTTCATTTATCTTAACTTCTCGTTTTCGACTGTTTCGATTTATAATCAAATCTTCTCGACATAAATTCATTTTTCTGTTCTTTCCAACTTCCAAAAGAAAGTGTTGTCTCACATTTCCCGCCAGGGCAAGCCTGGAAGGAATCCGAACATGCAGATTGATGTCAAATAATTATTAACTAATTTGGACTAATTTTAAAACCACATAAATGTTTTACGCATGGAGACAAAAATATTATTAATATACAAAGATAAAACGTAAAAAATTATTTATGAAAAAAATTACAATAAATATTTAAAAATTAAACTGATTTATTGTGGCTTAAATGAATCATAACTTTCAATAAATGTGCAGTTGATTTCAATGGAATAATTCTTTTAATTAAATTATAATGTAAACAAAGCAGACGATGCATAAGGATGACGCATTTCCATTAATTCAAAACAAACACAGCATTATAAAGACAACATTTCGCAGCCAAAAAAATCGTCTGATAATATTTCAAGAAATCATTTTTTCTCATTAACTTAATTTCTAGCTTTCTACTTCTTTCTTTTTATTGAGGAGAAAAAGGAAGGAAGAAAAATGTAAAGAAGGAAATGAGAGAATATTTCTTCTTATTTCTGAAGAAACCGACAAAATCTTTTGCCCTTCCTTGTTTAAGCTTTTTCATGGAATTGAGAATATTCTGCTTACTGAAATTACTAGTAAAATTGTCTTCTATGCTTATCAGGCAATACAGATACTGTATCTCTCATCTGTACGTTTAAGAAAATCGAGTATAAATTTTGGAAATTTAGCTCCTTCCAATTAGGAATAAAAATCCAATTTTAGTGCTAATGATAAGTGAAATATTTTATACTTTCTCTCTATTTTAAAATTTGTTTACAATTTTTACAATTTTGGGTGCTTGCAATTACCTGGTAATTGATTTTATCAAGAATTTTAATGCAAATTTACAATTTTGATATAAAAGAAATATGTCAGTTGGCTTGTCATTATTATTATTATTTAAACTTTCTTGCTTACATACACAAATAAAAAATTTCTTTCTTTCGCCACTAAATATCTCCGAACTTGGAATTTTTAGGATTCTCTGTCGTTTGAATGGATATACGTGGGAATATTTAGTAAGAAAAATAATTGTTTACATCCAATACACAGAAAAAGTAACTATATACAATATTATGATGATGAAGGGGTCTCGTTGGGGAATATGAGAAGAAGAATTCTATTGAAGTTAATGTGTCCAGCAAAAGAGCTTGGATGAGAAACGAGACAAAAATGTTGTAGCATTAGCCTTATAAGCCAGATAACATCTACGATACCGAAGTCGATTTTTTGGTATTGTGATTTATGTTATTCGGCGACGGGTCCTAGCTTCGTGGGTTCGTATCATGACCTCCACTCGCTACATTGGTGACCTTGACAACGCAACCTTCAGCAGCAATCGTGGTGCCATCTACCCGCAGCAAAACCGTCAGACTCACTTGACGTAAAAACAAGCAAACAAACAAACATAAATCGTCCCTCAATTGACGAGAAAGCAACAACTCGCTATAACGCTTAGCGCAGTCCAAAAACTTCGCGACTCACTGGTGGAGGAGTACTGTAGCGTTAGCCTTATAAGCCAGATAACATCTACGATACCGAAGTCGACTTTTGTATTATGGTCATGTTACTCGGCTATTGGTCCTAGCGTAGCGGGTTCGTACCGCCATTTTCAATCGCTACAATGTGTCAGGGAAGATCAATTCCTCGTTGTCTTTTAGGAACAGCACAGCATTTCTAATTTTGATATTGTACATCGTGTTTCCCTTTACGCTGATTTACCAGATTCTCTCGAGATCGTGAGTGGGCTTTTTTGAGACGGAAAGATGTGGTGAGAAAGTAGCTAATGGCATAATGAATGAGATCGCTTACTTCAGAGCAGCCATATTGATCCAATCATTTAATAATGAATCGCTTGAAATATGAAAGGAAGGAGCCATGGCGAGTTATAAAGATAATGTGAAGCCTGTTCCAAGTTGATGGCTTAAAAGAGACTTTGGAGTAATTTAATAGATGTTTCTGCCAGTTGAGCTATTGTCTCATTCTTCTTGCCATCATTGTAGGCTCAATTTATTTCGAATACATTTAAGATGGCCTCTGGGAGCTGAATATTGAAAAGGCGTGCCTATAGAAATAGCTTGTTTCGCTAAGGAGTCTACTACCTCTTTCCCATTGTGGCCCACATGTGCTTTAACCCATTCCACACGGAAAGACTAACAATAGTTTCTTTAATAAATATTATGAAATTTATTCATCAAATTATATCCATCTTAGGCAGTTATGTTTTGTGCTTATCATTTTCAATACAGACAGATCACTGTTTTATAATTAAATTCAAAACAGAAACACTGGAAGCATGCAAATATACGAAGTTTTAAAAGTCTACACTTCAGAGAGAGTAAAAAGAGTCATTTCGGAAGAGAGTCATTTTCGAAAACATAAGACAAATCGTATAAATAAAAGTGGGTATATATGCAATATAAGTGGGTAATCGTATAAATAAAAGCGTATAAATAAAGGTTGGATGTTCGGGGGTTCTAATAAAATAGGTTTTGTGTAACAATTATTTATTAGAAAAAGTTACGTTACACACAACACAATTTTAAAAATTAATCCAAACACAAAGAGAAGTTAGAGATGTGTTCATGTCCGTTGCTTGGGCTTCACTGGCCATTTCACTGTTTGCGCTCACCAGTCTAGGTGGCTCAGCAGTTTTGGTCACAGTTAATCCGGTCAAGTTAATAGTGGCTGCTACAGTGTGTAGTAAAACATCCTTTTAAAGCTGATGTAATTTTTGGAAGAAAAAGAATTTATTCAATTACCAAAATGGTAAGAGTAATAAAAGATGGCAAATGGATAAAGCATTAATAAATACCGTAAAAGCCCTTCATGGAATTTTTATTAATAATAGAATTTTAGTTATTGCAATTATTCTAAAACCACTGTCATTTTAAATACAGTATCGTAAGTTTAGTCGTTAGGACTAAAAATTCTATTATAGCATCTAACGAGTATTTATAATAAAATATTTACTGTATGTTGAATTATATTAAAATAGATTTTCAAAATAATAGATATGTTATTTCATTTTAAATGAATAACATAACTTTTTAAAAGTTTCTATGAAAAAAATTCTTGTTAACTCGATATAAATTTTCTATTTGTCTTTGGGAATATGGTATGGAGTTTCGCTGCTCTCATACGATACTAACAATTTATAACATTCATATACTACTAGCAAAAAAAACATATATTCCCTCAACTTGTTATTATTTTTCTCCGTGGATAATTGTTATTTAAAAAGTTATTTAAATTACTGATTAATCTAAAGAAATAATTTCAAATAATTTTCTATTTCAAAAAATAAAAATTTGTGTTATAAAAAGAATTTTCGAGGATTTTACTTATGTTGTATATCTCTCGCCATTTTTTTTCTTTTAGTATTTTTAAACTTTTTTTAGAATTTTAGAAGTCGATATCTGAAAAAAATCGTTGTAAATTAATATATAAAATAAGAAAGAACATTGATATAAATACAGTAGAGCCTGTAAACATCAGTTCTATATTTCTGGAAAAATTTTATTTAAAGAAGTTTCGAAACGTTAGAATAGAAGAAAATTTTAGTGTTTTTTCACTAAATCCAATTTTATTTAATTAGTTTTTGAATTAAAAAGGAACTATAAATGTACTATAAAACTGTACAAATATTGTTACGAAGATCAAAATAATAACATATCACAAAGTAATACTTTATTATTTTATTAGCTCTAAGCAGCATACAGGCAAAGAATTGATTACACTACTTATGAAACTCGGCATAATAAAAAAAGTTATAGGAAGTTCCAGAAGATTAACGAATGAATAATAAGAAATCCAAATTAAAGTTGAATCTTTAAATTAATGAGACTTGGCCCTTGATGAGAGCCCTTCACCTTGTACGTTACAAGCATCTACTTTATTTCTGAGTCATGCTGACAATATACCGATCGTCCTTTTTTGACAATGTATATAACTCAAGAATATATTCATTAAACAATATATAATTCAATACGGCAAATTTCTGAGTATATTTTAAATAATATATTTCATATACCCGAAGACAAACATAATGTTAGCAATCTATAAAACTGCTTTGAAAAAATAATAATATAAATTCTGAAAAAAAAAGTATTTATAGATATTTTAGATATTTCATGTGTAAACAAATACCTAGTTTGTTTTCCAGAGTCTTAATATTTTAACATCTTATACGACCACTTCCAAAGTAATCTTTCTTTTTATTCAAAAAATTAAAAATTCGTCTTTACTTTTTATTCTTCATTGTTTATTAAAACGCCTTTCTCTTTCATTATTAAAAGTTTCAGTTAAAGAAATATGTTTACCATGAGAATTTAAAACTAAATTCAATTTAAAGTTTACATCAATTTATAAAAGATTTTTCTAAAAGCTAAAAAGATTATGCGATTTAATGGCTAATATTTATAACTATTTTGAAAATTATCGTCTGATCAACCGTAAATTTCTATAACAATAGAAATCAGCTGAATAATTTTTATAAATTATTTTCCAAATTATAAATCTTATGAAGAAATATATAACTTCTCTCTGTCTATAATATGTATGCCTTATTTATTTGATGTAAATAATTATGTATTAATAAATTTTATTCAACACATAGAAACATTTGGAATAAAATTAAAATTAAATAAATCAAAGAATAAGTATATTTGATACATGGAAATTCATTGAGAAGAAACTATTTCAACTTACGAGAGATCACTTTCAGCAGCTTTTGCACAGCTTCTCTGGAAATGGAAACAATAAAACATTATATTTTTCTTTACTAAGCATAGGATTTCACAAAAGAAAAAAAGTATTATATTAAAAGTATCTATTCATTAAACAATATATAATTCAATATGGTAAATAAAATGTCTGAGCGTATTTTTAAAAGTATATTTCATATACCCGAAGACAAACATAATGTTAGCAATCTATAAAACTGCTTTGAAAAAATATTAATATAATCTCTGAAAAATATTTATAAATATTTTAATTGATATTTCATTGACCCTAAACAACATGACGGCGAGTTATAAGATTTTGGAGATAAACATAAAAGCTCTAAAAATTTAAAATCATGGTAGTATTTCTATTAGGAACTGAGATTTAGAGATTCTTCTAAAGAATTCCATATTTTCTAGGGCAATTATAAAAGACGAAGCATTTGCAAAATTGAATTCTCTCTAAAAACTTGATTGCAGAGTGTTTTCTTCTGTGTTACGTTAGCTATTGAGCGGACTTATTATTTAATTAATTTTTTAAGTGTCTACAAATATTTTTCTTTGTGTATTTCTTGAATTTTTTTAATCACATGGGGACTATGCTTTCAGAAATATTCGTAGAATTAATGTCATCTTGTATTATCGAGGTTATTGGATTATTTTTCTATCATACACCTAGCTGTCGATTTTCATAACAATATATGTATGCTTTAGATGAATGAGTTTTAACGTTGCGGAGTTTGACGAATGCTATACACATGATTTCTTTTCGCTTAAAAGTATTTTTTTAATTTTTAGCTTTTATTTTTAGATATTTAATTATATATAGTGCTTGCCAACTTCTTACTTTTGCAACATCAATTTCTTTTGTAATTCATTTCTTTTGTTATTATGTAATTGCTCTTCTTAAAGAATCAAAGAAAGAATATTAATTATTTTTTTACATTTCGGAAACGATTGTTATTGGTAAAATAGTAATCCTTTTTTATTCTAAGATTTAAGACAATTTATTGAATTTGATGTTGTATATGTCATTCATAAATTATGTAAAATTCTTCACTAGACAATAACCAAATCAGCCTTTATTTCCGATTTAGAAACATCATAGCCTGACTAATTCCTGAGATATTTGTACTATTTAATTATTTCACAAATCTATCACAAAAGACGAAGAATTCCAATAATGAAGTCGTTGGCGAATCAAAATGTTTATTTGCTGTTAAAGTTGATTTTAATAAATTGTATTTGCTTTAACAAGAAACCATCAACTTCTATAATTTCTAACAAAGTGAGTTTTAGGCTTTACATTGAATTATATTTGAAAAAAATAACTCCATTAAAAATCCTATACTTACAGAGACAAGTATAAAAATATTGGTTTAAAATTAAAGATTTAATTACAGGTTTGATTAAATGCAAATGTTCTTAATACCAAACAAAAAATTTAAGAAAAGTTTTTTTTACAAGGAAATACATCGACAAATTATTTTAATTGAAATATGCATCAAAAACCAAATAATGGTTATTATTTGGTAACGGATGAATTCAAATTGTCTGATAAGTTCTTCATACATGTTTTATTCGTATCTACATCTCATTTAAACAATTACTTTTTCAAAAAAATAAAAGAATTGTGATCCTTCTAACATATTGAAGTTTTTTCCTTATACTTTTTTTATTATTAAATAAAGATGACATAGATAGATCCAAATAGATCTTAAACTATTTTTCATAGAGGGGAAAAACGGGATTGGTCTCTCTGTAAACAGACGAGAATGTATTAAAAATAAACCACAAAAAAATACTTTATTTGATGGATTTAAATCATCACTGACTAGACAAAAAAGAGCCCATATTGAAAAATAGTTTTTGAATTTATATAATTTTATTAATTTGAAATAATAATTTCATTTAAAAAATTCAGTTTTCTTCTATTTTTTGTCCTAATATCGAATATCGTATCAATATATCTATCCACAAACATATAATTAAACTAATATTTCAGTTTCTATGCACATTTGTATATATTTGCAAACTATGTCGCAGACTTAAATAAATACAGCCTGTTTACAGTTTGTCGCGACCTAGACTGAAATGCCTCTAGAGGCAATTTGGGATTCTTTTGAGATGATACAATTTAGCTCAATGCAAACTCTATTTTTCTTTAAATATGAAAACATATAGTATGATCGAACCAAACAGAAGATAGTTCAGTGATATTTATCGTCTTCGATTAGGAACAATTTCAGTCGTCTTTATTATTTCAGAACTGTCCATGTTGTAAAAATTGCAAGTAAATTTGAAAACAAAACCAATAGAGAATTATCTCGAACAGCTTAATGAAATTATTAATTTTTGTGCTACCATTCTTTAATTCCTTTATTTTAGTATCTATTTATATTAGCTTTAGTCTTTAGTATCTATTTATATTAGCTTTAAGAAGAACATTGGAAATATGAGATCTTGGGGGACACTTTTCTTATTTGTTTCTTTCATAAACTATTTATATACTACATTCGGGGGTCGTATTTTGGTAAACAGCTGTGATAGAACTTAAATAAAATCGAATCCTTTTATTCAATTATTTGATACTTATAAAATGTACTTATCGAATCTAATTGGATTCAACATTACAAAAGAATTTAATATCATATATATATATATATATATATATATAATTTAATTGAACCCAAATTAACTTCCAAACTTTATCCCATAGTAATATCATTCTAAAATAATCTCTTATTTCCTGATCAATTACACTCGCTCTAGTTAACTAATTCAACAGAAGCTGTGTAAAATTGCTGAAACAGCTAAACGCCTGTTACTTTCTCACACTTCGTGGGAGAGATGAAAATTGCTGACCTAAACAAAATACTTTTAAAAAAGATCCATGTGTTTCCCTTACGTCTTATGTGTGAGATATGGAAATCCCCACTGAAATCCAAGTTTATAAACTCTATAAAAATATTTATCCCTATCAAAGTCGTGGTATTTAAGACCAGGGATAATGATTTCCCTCCCCTTTTGTACACTTAGCTTTCGCGAATTTCGTGTTGTACACGTCGCATTCGCTTGTAAATAATGGCTGCTCCCGTGATGGAATAAAAAGAACCTAAAAACTCAACCTGTATTCTCCATGATTTCGACCGCGAGACTACTATCTGCTCTCAACCGATAATTTGAATGTTTTTCATTATATTAAGTTCCGAGAATTTATCTTAATTTAGCCCATAGTAACTTCATTCTAAAATGTTATCTTATTTTCAGATCCTATTGTACTTTTTTCTATTTAATAAATCAAATGAATCATTGTAAAATGCGCCATTAGATCTATCTGCCGAATGGTCGATGATGTAAACAGATTCTTCTGGATCCCTGTATTTCTCTTGTCAAGGTCAATCCAAGGTTAACACTTTTAAGAATTACTGTCAAAATTCAACACGTGTCTGATTTATGAGAATCTCATGGTATATAAAACCAGATATAAATGTTTCGTTCCTTTTTATGCTCTTTATGACCATGGAATGCGAGGAACAAACGGAAACAGCAAAAAAGATCATTTGATTTAGATGACTTCCGAACTATTTTACCTAAAAAGTGGCGATCGTTGCCTCCCTAGTTTAAAATTATCTAATAGCTACAAAATCACCCTGCAACAAATTCTTAAAGAATTCTCCGGAACAATCAACAAATTCATCACCAACATGATCTCCATCACGCCAGAAACAGACATCCAGAGGGAAGAAATTATCAATTTTTTAGAAGACACGGAAGAACAATTTGTACTCTCAGAAAGTGCAGAAAATAGACCCCTTAAGGTAATGCTGAGAGGACTCCCCGGAAACACCAATATCGAAGAAATAAAATCTGAACTCCAAGAGAAAGGCTATGAATTTAGCAGAATTTCTCAACTACAAACAGCAGGCCCTATAATAGGCCTAAAGAAAAACCTTCATGTACCCAACATGTACAATGAAACCAGTCTCCTACATCTGAAAATAAAATTTGAAACTTACAGGAAAAAGCTAAATACAACTATGTGCTTTAACTGTCCAAGCTTTTTCCACTCCGCCAGAAACTGCAGGATGGTCCCTAAATGCATCAAATGCGGTGGCGAGCATCAGACAAGAAACTGTCAAATAAAAGAAAAATACAAGATCCTAAATGTATAAACTATTACGAAATAAGCCAATTAGCTGCGTGGCGTGGTTGCAAAAATTACTCTAAATCAATCTATAGAGTTGACCGGCCCATCTATGTTGAAATAACAAAAAAACCTGATCAAAGAAGATTATCCGCTATATAAAGCAAGTTACAGACCGAGAAAGAGAATGGAAGATTCCAGCTGACACCCCATATAGCATCACGTCCAGAGAACCCTACATCCGAAACACCATCCAAAATAGAGTTGTCCGAATTTAAAGAAATCTTGGAAGTTTTTATAGAAATAAAATCCCATCTGCAAGAATTCCCTCACATCTGGAATTCTGCAAGAAATGCCAAGAAAACAACAAACAAAGAGGAGCGAAAGCTCATTCTGATTAACGTTCTACTTGCCTAACAACCTGCCTCCCGTCCAGTTCAGCTTCCCATCCCTCTGATTGGACATCAGCACACAAAGGATTATCCAGACCTCCCCGCAGAAGTAGAGCAAAATATGCAGACTCTCTCCTTTCCACTCTACACGGTCTGGAAGACTCCTGATTAGACGAGAGAACTCTCCCCCTCCCCTGTTCGTTCTTCTCCATCACCAGTTTTATCTCAGTCCAGGGCAATTATACTGCCATGTCTTCCCTGCAACTAGGACCATGGGAATAGCCTTGCTGTGCAAGGCGGGTGACCCAGCGAATCTTTCCATCGTCTAGGCTCTTTATGTCTTTGTAACCTTCGTCTGCTTTTGTGTCGGGCTGCTTTACATGATGTGTGCCTCTCGAAATGGAATAAAACAAAATTAAAAATTAAGCCTGTCTTCTCCTTGATTTTCGGTCAAAGCTCTGCAATCTGCTTAAAATAAAAATTATTAATATGGATTATATTAAATATTTATTCTTACTCTGCTTCCTTCACTGTTAGCTTCTTGAACTTGTACTTCATATCTCCGCATTCTGCAACAAGAAGATAATAACATAAAACTGATCAATAATTTCCAATATTTTAAAACATGAATTCAATAATAATCAGAATTTTTTTTTGTCAATATAAAAATATGTGTGCCCAGAATCTAAGTTAAGATTTTTTTTTTTACTCCTCAGAACTTTGAACTAAATATTTCAATGGACATGACTTGATTGGAAAATTAGACCTTGACGTCTGAGTTTCCAAGCATAGAGATTACCACAAGTGTAATACTAAATTTGCATGCCATAAAGCATATTCACATGGAATCCAATACATTTCAGATATTTAAAGGCTCAAAAACCCCATCTTTTAGAATAATACAATGAAATTCCATGTTGCTGGAAGATCATCTAGATAAAACAAGTAATATAGGGAAAAAATTAAGTCAAAACCTATTAAGGAAAACAAATAATTATTTTAATTACTTTTTATTCAGTAATTACAATTAACATAAATAATTTATCAAAAAATATTTATTTTTCTCAAGAATTGAACTCGTATTCTTCATCTTCACACAAAAAAAAATGCAGAAATCCATTGATGTCAATTCAGTTGTCGTGCAAAATATCTAACACAATTTTATATTTAAAAACATTTTGCTGAGAAAACAATAACTGTTAAGTTATATATAATTAAAGCTAAGAATAGCCATTATTATAGTCGGACCAGCTGGTTATCAGAGACGGATAATGTTTCCTGATACTTCTGGATGCAAAAACACAAATGAAACAGAAAAAATGATTAATAACATTTAATACTGAGTATCCTCAACGTCTATCATCCTCTAAATCATCTGAATAGCAGAAACCTATAGATATTATACATTGACCACTTCGACTACCCATGTGGAAAATGAATGAAATCTGAATGACCAGATTTGGACTAACTTGATAGGAACTGTGGTTGAGTCCTAAGGATCATCACTAACAACGGTACAGCCCTTATCACAGGAAGTCACCCCGTTATCTATTGGGGGTTGCCGATCCCACATTATCTCTATATTCAACAGAGTTAAACCAACCCGATTGCTGAAAGCTTCTCGTCCTCATTGCTTAGCCCCCAGTGGGAGTTATTAGGCATAATTCGTTTTAATTTAATTCTTACAAAGTAACCGAAAAACCAAATAATCTGTCAAATATCTAGCTGATCATACTAAACTCTCAGTTGTTCTTAATGAAATATATAAATGCCACAATTCTCAGAATTTAATACACTTAGAAGGAGAAGGGGAGGTGAACTTAAGAGTTAGTTCAAGAACATTATGAGAAACTAAAACATTTGAACATAGTGAAATGCTTATTAAATTTGTACATCTCCATACTTATTAAATTTATACAGGATGTCGAGAGGGGGGTGTCGACACTGGTGAATGATGGCGCTTAAGAATATTTTATTTACGACAAGATGCAGCTTTTCCACAATATCAATGTTACTAATAGCGTATCTTGATAAGAATCTTCCAAATGAATAATTGGGCTAAGAGGTCTCGTAAATCCCGGTACATTCTCCAGAATTGAAGCCAGTTAACTTTTTCTTTTCTTTCGCCAGAGGACCCACGAAACCGAAAGAATTAAAAGCCGAAATTCTGCATAACAGTGAATGAAATAAGTTTATGATTCAATTGTTCACTATTCCCAGTATTGAGCTGATTAGAACAGTAATAATTTTGGGCAGCTGCGGTTAAAATAAAAAGTTATATATTTCATTGAAATTTTCTACTAAGTTAAATATTAATTATATAAGCACAGGAATTGAAATTATAATTATTCAAACATTGCAAAGATTTTTGAGACACAATGTATTGTAAAGAATTTGACTTGGTAGTAGTCCTGATATCCGATAGATGTTAGCACAGCATTTATGTTAATAATATGATTGACATTCTGGTAGAGTTGCAGACTGAGCTTCGCCGGCGAGAGTTAATGTGAATGTGATGTGTTGGGTTATGTTTAGTATTGTTAAGAACGAAAGGCATGGATTCTTAGTTGAAGTTGGATTACATATGTTGAAATTTATAAATTTTCTCATTGTTTTCATGTTTTATGAATGTTTTACATTGTGTGTTTCTCAGATTATGAGTGTTATAAATAAACAAATTTAAAAAGACCAATTTTGAGAAATCATTCGGCTAAATTTTGATGAAATCACAGTATTGATAAAACTGCAAACAACTAGAAAACAGAAATATGTATTCCTTAAAATACATATTAGTTCATTTGAACTTTAAATCAGCTAATTGTGTCTAATTTAATGGATGAGTTAATCTATTGTGACTCTGTGTACTAGGTATATATATATATATATATATATATATATATATATATATATATATA